>OMNV01012727.1:0-41620 GCA_900303265.1 Brotula barbata
TCTATCTATCTATATCTATCATCCATCTATTTATCTATATCTATCTATCATCCATCTATCTATATCTATCTATCTATCATCCATCTATCTCTATCTATCTATCTATCTATCTATCATCCATCTATCTATCTATATCTATCTATCTACCTACCTATCTATCTATCTATCTATCTATCTATCTATCTATCTATCTATCTATGTATCTATCTATCTATCTATCTATCTATCATCCATCCACCATCCATCTATCCATCCACCCAACAATCTATCCATCTATCTATCTATCTATCTATCTATCTATCTATCTATCTATCTATCTACTGATCACACAAAACAAATATTTGGACAAAGACCATATATACTGTATAAGCCTGAACCAATACTGATGAACTGATTTCACTCTTCATCATGCTTGTACATTTGGCAGGATACAGGTCACACACTCACACACTGACAGGCGTGCATGCAAGTCACCGGTCTGCTGGTAGGGAGCAATTAAATGATGGCCCTCCTCCTTAGGATCCACCACCACCCCATCAAATGTCAAATATGTAGACATTTCATGATAGGAACGTGATTTTCAGTCTCTCAGCTATCAGTTATCCCTCTGTAAAAACCAGTAACGTCACAGGGAGATTTTACAGGAAAATTAAAGGCCTGAACGCCCGGGAGAGAAAGACGATCGTGCCGGCCCCACGGACGAGGCAGTGAAAGACAACGGCTCCACATATTTATTTGGCTCGACTATTTTAAAGTCGCGCCGGCAAATCGGCCGTACTGAATATCAGCACGGGCGCCTGATTTATCGGAGCATTCCTGGTAAACGCTGTAAGTGAATGGCTCCGTTCAGCGTTACCTCCCCAGGCTGAGCCGCTGTAATATCCAGCTGCTGTGACAGTCATCAAAACAATGAGCTGACATTTACCTCCAAACTGAACCGCTAATTGGCTATTAGGCATAACAGGATCTGAAGGTCCACAGACAGCTGCGCCCGCATCATTTCTGACCTCTGATAGGTCAGCTCACCTCAACACATGGAGAAAGGAAAGGGGGGGGCGAGGGGTGGAGGGGTCGCTCCTGTCGGTCAATATTTTGTAAACAAGCAGACAAGTGGAGGAAGTTGGCTGCTGTATGATGTTTTCTGATCAATTAGTTTATATTCATCTGGGTCCCTGTAGTCTACGGTGATTGGTCGGCCTCGTGCTCCCACCTCTTCCTCTGCGCTTAGCAACCGGCTCCTCGTACTTGGCTTGGTTCCCTTGATGGACCTCTTCCAGGCGGTCCTCCCACGGGATTGTTAGTTCCAGCGGGATTATCTGCCTGGCGCCGTCAGAGAGGAGGATGATGTCAGGTCTGAGGCTCGTCTCCTCGACGCGCTCGGGGAACTTCAAATGTTTCCCCGCTTCCGCCAACGGATGCCACTAATAGCCTGGGAGCCCACGCCTGGACCGTCTCTCTGTCTCTCCCCAGATGTGGAGGTGTAAACATCTTGGACGGGGAATCTGTTTCAATGCAGCCGGATCTTCCAGAGGTCTTCTCATGAGACAGTCCGGTCCGTTGCATCATCACGATCTCTCCCCTCTCTCTGCCCCCAACACCGAGACCTGGAGTGGAAAAGGAGCCCGGTCCAGTCCTGTCCCTCCTCCACACACACACCACCTCTTTGTTGGTGGATCTTTGAAATATTTATGCATCTGCAACTCCTTATTATTATTATTATTACTATACATGTTATTTCTATTTATGTTGTTTTTGTTCCCCAACAGGGCAGAGAGAAGAGATTATGTGCAGCAAAAGACACTGATGAGAATCGAACCTGCACCTTTTTTGTACATTTTAAAAGTTGAGAAGTTGTTACCAGTCAGTAAATGCGGAGTGAGTGTATTATGAAAATCTGATGAGCCGTGTGTGACGACGCGGCGGTGGAAATGAAAAGTATCACTAATCTGCGTCATAGACGTCAACGCTTACAAACATAGATCAAAACAACAGAAAAGTCGGCCAGCTGTTCAGTGAAGGCCCAGATCTAAAACACAGGACTGCGCTCGTACACGATAGTTCAACAGGTCACAGGAGTCAGAACATCAGGTCGCTCCGTCAGGGCCTGGGTCTGAGCGCAAACCGCTAATAATAAGCCACGACTCCGTCTTCACCAGAAAAAAAAAACTGACATTAGTTTTGCTACTATTTCTGTTTTTCTCCTTGGACACCAAAACTATTGAAGCCAAATTTAATTACAAGCCTATTATCCCAGCGGTCCTTTGAGGTAGTACGTAGTAGGCTGGAGACAAATTAATGTTCCAACTAATGAGCAAAATTTGAAGCACTTCATAGAAAATATTCCAACCCATTACATCCAACATGTATGACCCACTTTTCCTCTGATACTTTGCTAATATTTGCCGGCTGCCATTGTTTCGTTTCAGCTCTAATTTCCATCCTCTCGTCTTGCACAACAAAATGTGATGGAGGCACTTTGTGGCGACGAACTGTACGCAAACAAGTCGAAGCTAATCTAAGATGATCTGTGCATCTGAATTAATCTACGCTGCAATTAAAAGGGTTTACTCCATCAATTTGCAACATGTACACGAGCCCAAACTCAAATTCTCATTATGCACCAATTTTAGACTTCAAAGGCTCTTCGTACAGATGGTCAGTAATTCATTATTAATGCTGAGCTGTGACGGAGCTCATCTGAACTTCAGACACCTATCAAATTTAGATGATGCACGTAAATTGAAGCGCCGACTCACGGCACAAAGCCTCCGTTTGGTTAAAAGGCCGTACGGCTGCATACAGAGTTCCTGGAGCAGAGTGTGTGTGTGTGTGCACTGCAGGGTCTGCTGAGCATCTCCTACACTCTGTACATCAGCGTATGCATTAGTTTTCTACCAAATTAATCTTTAACGCCGCACCAATTTTTCTGCGTTTGTTTGTCGCTCGGCGGACGGAGACGCTTGGGCGATTGCGGGCCTGCGGGCTGATTAATTAGATGAAGAATAGCGCGTACAGTAGCCCGCGTTTGTTGGGTTGTTTTGATTAGCTTCCCTCGTCCTCTATCTCCGCTCACTGCTGTGTACAGCGGTGAGCTGGGGAAGAGGCAACGTGGTGGGGGAGACGGGCAGGGTAAACAAGCCGTGTTTGCTTTGGACAGCCTGGAGGCAGCAGCAGGAGGAAGGAGGAAGGAGGTGAGGGGTGGGGACGCTAAACCCAACTCCATCGTAAGCATCAGCTCCCATCCTCTCTGTGGTGAGCCGAGAGCTGCGGACCACCTCCGGCCTCCGCTTCAGCACCACAAGGGGCAGCACGCGAGGCGTTCACTGTAATCGGACAAGGGAGTTTCACATCTGGATTAGCCTACCTGACGCGGAGGCTGATTTGGAAGTTATTCAGAATAGTTTTACAGGAAAAAAAAATACAAAAGCAATAGGCTCAACTTTAGCCTTTGATGACTCAGGTGTCTTGTTGGACTTAAAGAGGTAAATGTCACATTTTGGCCAGAATCTTTGCGGTAAATTTTACAAAGTTTACCCCACGAGGCCCAAAAATGCTTTGATATTATTTCAGATATTAACCCGTAATACAACATCTGTATTGATAGGGTCCACTGACGGCCTTCATCACGAATGTATTAGCGCCCCAGACCTCCGAGTGACCCGCCATCGCTCTGAGTCTCATTCCATAAAAGATAAATACATGGCGATCAAAAACATGCACGCAGCAGGGAAATGATGAGCGATGAAGATGATAACGGATCCACGGGAGCCCACGGTACATTTCTGCCCTCGGGCCTCCCGGCTTGTGGATTCAGGCCTGGAGCCACAGGTAAGCCCGGCGATGTGGATGAATATAGATTCCCTCATTCTGTACACATTTCATGCATAGTTAGACTTTTATCATTTTCACTTGGCCTGCTCGCATATTACTGTTTCATTATTTTCCACCGCCGGGTTCTTCGTACGCTCGTACACACTTTTAGCTGCGTTTTCTGTTGACCTTCTTCTCATGCAGAAATGGCTGGCTGAGTACGTTTTAATGCCCGTCTGCCCTATATTTCTCCAAATTCTGCGCATTTTTCTGTGAAGTTACACTTTGTGAGAAAGGCCACCATTACCCGACGCTTTTAAAGAATATCACAATTGCCGATTTTATGAGTACTCCTCTCTGTAGGTAACCGTCTTGCTCACGTCTCATACACTCGAGGGTGCTCGTTGTTCCACATAATGGTAACAATGCTGCGTCTGCCTCTTTCCTATCGTATTATTGTGCTTATGGTTTCGAAAACGCTCTTCCTTATTCCACCTTTATAGTGCTATACTTAGCGACGGATGCTCATGTTGTGACTCAGAGGGACTTCAGTAGACGGTGTGGCTCATGTGATCTCGGACATGAGGGAAACTACCTAACGTCAGTACTCCTGTGTCCTGCTGACCAAATATCTGAGCAGACGTGTGCATTTAAGCGATGTCTGCTCGAGTTACGATGACGCATTAGAAATTAGGAGACAACATTAACACCGCTTCGGAGAGCGTCACGCATCCAGGACCATCATCTGTACCAGTCAGGTTTGATCTTCTGATGCGAGAGAGCAGAAATGCTGGACACGAGAGGACGTTAACCTATAATCCGTGCTGACACCTGCATGTCCAAATTAGTTTAGCTTCATTTGAGGATTTTTTCAGCCGCAGCAGAACGGAAGACAAAAAGTCACTCATCCACTCACACAGCAGAAAATAGTGGGAGAAGATTCTTTGGAATTGTGAAGCCTAAATGTGCTTATCTTTTGCTGTGTGTGTGTGTGTGAGTGTGTGCACGCAAGTCAAAATGGAGTTATTAGAGAAGCCAAATATATATGAAGCTGTAACGTTTGATGGATGCCTGGTACAAAAACAGAAGTTATTGTCACCCACAGACGCTATTTTTAAAACAAATGTACCAATAACAGCAGCAGCTCCGTTCATGGAGGAACTTAACTCTTGTTAAAACCCTCATAATGCAAATTTTAGCAATTTTTCCCATTAACAGAAGGATGAATAAGCACACAATGCTGAAATACAAATTAAAACCCCACAAGGTTTTGAACCATGAATTCAAACTATTTTACTAATATATATATAAATATAAAACATCCTCCATTAAATGAGCTCATATGCCGCTTTACTGCATCAATAAATTGACTGAAGCAAAGAGCACATTTCCCTCCAGCTTCACTCATTAAAAGTCAATACGCTGTATTGACAAAAGTGATGTGACTCTCCAGTTCCTTATCAAATAATGGAACGAATGAAAAAGTCCAAAGAGTGATGGCGGTAATGGAACATATCAGACACCTTTCAGCCCGCAGAGGACTCGACTTGTATAGATAATTATTCACGCTGTAACCTGGGAAAAGCAACGTCGTAAACACGAAAAATCAAGCTGACGGTTTCCGGAAAACACGGCAGGACTCAAAACCGTCTGGTTTACAAACTCATTAGGCTTAGATGAACAACGTGGAAACAGATAGTGATCCATAAGAGCAAAAATAAGAAATATCTGCTCAGCTAGCCAGACTGGCTAATGTGAGCTCTGGGGTGGGGTCTGTGATGTCACACTATCATCTATTACATCTGTACATTATTCCCTGAATGTAAATTCAGATTATGCATCAGTTGCATCAGTTTTTTTTACGAAAATATGAATTATAAAACTCTTTCCTAACTCTCAAACTCCGACCCTAAAGCTGCTTTCATGCTATGTCATCGCCATAAAATCCATCATAAATTAACAACATGATAATCTAAGAAATAAAGTGCAACATAAACCAACTGCAAGCCTCATTTATTTCTACGTTCCTGAATTATGACCTTCCGAACGTCCACTGTAAGAGAAGAGGAAGAAGAAGAAGAAGCCACATTTCTGCGTGTGTGTAGGCCAGCAGCATGAAAAAAAATCACAGTTTGTTCCTGCCAGGACTCTCTAAGACTAAATATGACGGTGTACCTCTCCAGCACGTTTGTGAATCTGTCATACGCCTGCTGAATCTGACGATGTCCAAAACAAAACACAACAACGCCGCGCAGTCTGCGTGTCAGTGTTAATGTGCTTTGGCTGTGGAGAAATTCACATCTATCTTTAGGTCCGCTGCCAAGTGTGACAATTATAATGTAGGTGCAAATTACACGGAGAGAGAGAGTGTGTGTAAAAAAAAAAAACCCAGCCCATTAGTTCTTATTAAGTGATTTCTTTGCGTTTACTCCCGTCGGTCCGGCTGACAGTCCCTGAGGTGATAGCTTGCATGTTTTTTTTTCCTCCTGGTTTGTTTGTTTTTGCTGGCTAAAGGAGAACGCTCATGCTTCATTAGCAGAATGGCTCCAAAAACTCCCTTGGCAGGTCCTTTTCTTTACGATATTTCATAAAGCAATCAAACTGATGCTGCTGGAGCCGAGGACCCGAGCAGTCAAACGCAATAAAAAAACAAAACAAACCAACAACAAAAAAACAAAAACAACAAACACACGTCGGGTTTACCGTCAGCTGATTTGAGTGTCAAACCATAAATATTGGATAAGGTTGGTTGTTATGTTTTTTTACACCTTGTGCAACACCTTGAGAAGCACTTACTGACACGGTGGTGCAGAGTGCGGTCGGGTGTGTGAGTGTGTGTGCATGTGTGTGTGTGGGGGGGCTAGCATGTAAGACTAATGTAAGAAACAAAAAGAGGAATGGCTGTCAGTGACAATTATTTACCTTTCTCTAAACTAGAACTGCTGCATTATCTATGAGTCTACTGTCTGTGTGTGTGTGTGTGTGTGTGTGTGTGTGTGTGTGTCTTCTTGTTGCCGGGTGCTGTAAAGCTTTCCAGCGGCTGACTATATTTTCCACACACGCCACGCTCAGGGTGAGACTTTGCCTCGGGAACGTGATGCTGACAGATCCAAACCCTCGTGTGTCTTCTGCAGTGCATCGCTAAGGCAACATCTGCATCCCATCATGTACACAGGATGGAAACACATTTACGGATCTGGTACCCATCTCTAGGTTATGTCTCTCTGTTACCCTACACTATATTCTCTGTGTATATGATAGATTTATGGTTGCTTTGTGTCAGGTTTCCTTATGTAAAAAATCATTTGTTGAATATTCTTACATCATCCCGTTCCATGCTGGGTGTTACTACTTTGACCAGCAAGCACACGATAAAACTTCACAGCTCCATAAATCCCACAACAAATTCAATTGTTCCCACTCAGCATATTGATTACAATGCAAATGGCCCAAGCAGTTCCTTCTTTTTCCCTCAAAAGAAAGAAGATGTGGTGTTTGGAGCGATGAATAGATTTGAAATCGGACGCTCGCTCTTGGGAAATGGACAGTATGCGACGAAGATGAGCGATGAACAAATATCAAGACAGTACGTAAAATTAACCTTATTTTAGCATAGAATCGTAGCCTTGTAACTTTTGATTCATCGACAGAGGTTTCCAAAATTACACAACTGTGATCGCCACCCTCCACACACACACACACACACATACATACATACACACACACCCACCAGGTATATTATGAGCTGTTATACGGATGTATAGTATATATACTGCAGTAAAAATCCTACTTAATGCCCTCATTTAAAGCCAAGAAACTAATGATAAAATGATCATAAAAAGGTAATTCTCCGTCTCTCCAATGAATCGATGGACAGTACGAGGATGTTTTTTAAGGTTATTCCATGTTTTCTTTCTCATTTATAAAGTAAATTTGAACTTTATATTCTGGTTGATATAATGTTTTCTGTGTTTATATTCTTTTTATATCAATCATTGTTTTTCTCTGTTAAGTTGATGATAAGATAAGCGAGTTGCCCTCTCTTCTCCTGGCTCTAACGTCTGACGAGCTCCTCCACATTAATCACGTGCAGCACGAAGTGTCAGAATAAAGTCAAAACAGTCAATGGTTCCAAAGTGCAAAAATGGCCGCCCGCAGCTCGGTGTTTTGTTTTGCAAAATGGAGAGCAGGGGTCTGCCCGGCGAGCAGCGTGGGTAATTAGCCACCGGGGCACGAGCTGAAAGTCAGTCTCCCTCAACGCTGTCGTCTGTTTCATGCTGATAACATTGACATGTCCTCCTCTCGCGCCACATACTGCTGCACGCCAGACAATAGGAGGAGAGAAGAGAGGAGTGGAAACGGACCAGGGAAAGAAAGGATGGAGAGGAAGACGTTGACGGATGAAGAGAGGGGCTGACCTTCGCCCATTAGCGAGACGACCTTCAACAATCGATGAGTGCTGCAATTGAAGACGAGGAAGTGCGGCCGGCCACTTACGGGCTCCTGATTCAGACCGTTTCAGGGGGAGGAGGGCTTGGAGGGTCCTTTCTGTTTGTCTCACGCCATCGTGGCGTGAATCCCCTCCGGTACGTCGCGAAGTGATTTAGCAGATCGAGGAGCCCAGATCTGACTCATTATGAACAAAACGCACTGTAAAAGTCTCATAATTCAAACGGGAGATAAAATGTGAGCTTCACACATTTGTCTTCATTGTACTAAATACATGGGAAACATTTGGAGACTGTCTTTTTTTTTATATCATTACGTTTCCAGGAAAATTGTTGCCACCGGGAAGTCAATTAGATTATTTGTTAAATGGTGCACAAAGTTGAGGAGCAGTATTTTTTTGGGCTCGATGTGTGTGTGTGTGTGTGTGAGGACGCGCTAAGCAGACCGCCTGATCGCGATGAAGTCAAACTGTAACTTGATTTGACTCTCATCTCATCATACAAGGGGCCTCCAGCGGCGAGGGTAAATTAGGGAATATTTCTCGAGCTCTAAACGCGTTGGCGGAGGTGAGATTACACGGGGCCGGGTTGAGGATCAGTAGCCGTGTGATTTAGTACGTGGAGGTAATCAGCTGGCTTTTAAACGCTCCTTGACAAAATGCCTTGGAGCGACGCCTGCACACGGTGCTGCCTGGAGCTGCGAAAAGCATGCGTGCGATCCGTCCACTGATCAATCCAGTCCGCCTTTCCCGTGTTCTGTCTGCCCCTCGCTGGTTTGCTCTGTGATGTATGGAAAAATCAACGCGGCGTGTCATCAGGAAGTGCTTTACTGAGCCCTGCACGGCACCACAGAATGGATGCATCATAACATTTGTATCTTTTTTTATTATTCTATAGCTGTGTGGATTGTGTAGAAATGCTGCAGAATGCAGAGCTCCACACAGAGATGATGGATCTGAATCTGCTGATCCCTCATAGGATAACTATAGAGAGAATCAATGGCACTGCAACTATTGTGAAGCTTCATGTCTCGGCCCGTTGTGCAACGTGTACGCTTTCCCTATGTTGCGCAAATGTCCTTGGATGCAACGTGTTTCCCTGACCACACACACGCGGAGAAGAACAAAGAAGATGGAGGAAAATGAAAGAGAACATAGAGTGAGCGAGCGAGCGATACTAGAGAGACACAGACAGGACAGACGTCAACAGGGCGGCCGATCGGGACATTTCTGACCAAAGCGGAGCAGCATGGGAAACCAGCTGTTGTTCGCCACCTGCCACTTCCCACAAAGGAACCAAACGCTACGCAGACAGGATGTCCTTTTCGCCTCTCCGTGCCCTAACAAATGTAAGCTAATGTTGCAATTACACCGCTAATGGGCAGATCCAGGTTAGTTAAAGCCGGGGACCATCAAACGGGGGTCGCACCGACTCCTTTTATATTCACAGAGTGGGAGATTATTAGGACAGGAAGAGGAAATCCCCACTGTTTCAAGTCAAGTTAGATTTTGATTAAGTGTTTTTAATCACTGCTCTTCCTTTTGATGTCTCACTCACTGCATAGAAACCACACTTTTAAATTGAAAACTTTAACAGTACTGATATCGATACAAATCGTTTCTTAGATGGGGATGGGGGTTTTCAAAATAATGGTAATTTTTTAGGGAAATAAAAAAAAACAAATCATTACGCTTAAAGACAAATAACATGACAGCGGCCATTAGTACAAATGCAAATGAGTAAAAATTGAGAAATTCTAGTATTTTACACAAATACTATGATTAAATTATAATACAAAACTATAACAAAAATCTGAAGAAAATTAATTGAAATTAAATAAATTAAATAAATTAATAATTAATTAATTAAATTAAATTAATTATTAATTAAATTGCCAACGACGCAAAACATCAACATTCATTTTGTTCAAATTGGCGCACACGTCTATTAAATTAGACGTGGACGTTCAGATGTCTTATTTTGGCTCCGCCTCCTCATAACCATCAGGGTCAGTTGATTTTAATGGTTTAAATTTACATCTCCTTTTTGCCGTTCTCTGAAGTGTGCAGCTTCAGGCCGTGGGTTCTCGTGTCTCATGAGTTCCCATGGTAACATGGTGACACGGGTGAGATAGATATATCAGGGCTGTTTTGGCGCAAATGCTAAAATACTAAAAACATTTGGAAGTGATGCAGCCAGACAGATTTTAGGAAATTGATACCAAATGAGTGCTGGTCTGTTACCAGAAGACACTTGGACGTCCTCACCTCAAACAGCACTATCCTCTATTCCTCAGCCATCCTCTCACACCTGCACGGAGGAGATGGCTGTGATCCCAACCGCTTCACACTTCACTTAACACCGCCCCACTGCATGCTGGAGGTCACAGCCCAATGAAGCCAGCAGGAAACACAGCTGAGGTCAGCAAAGCGGCCTCGCCACTCTTTCTCGACATGGACATTACAAATAAAACTCTCAGGTCCCCGACAGATACTGAGAAAACACTCAAATCCACTAATCCATGACCAGGATGGAACCCACTTTGCTCCTCAGGAAGCTCAGGCCGGAGCTGCACTTCCTGCACCGTGGAATGAGCTTTGAGGCAATGTTGTGCAGTGTCATCCCCCGATAACGCCAAGCACCAAATCCACACGCACGTCGTGTGTACGGCAAAGATGCTAGCTGAAATTATATAATTCTTAACCTGAAAATGGTGGAAGGATGGTGGACAAATCAAAAGCAAGATTACAAATGGTAGCAGCCATTGTAGGGAGGAGAACAGATCAAAACAGAGGCACACAATTAAAAAACAACAATAACAATAATAATCTTTCATCATTTTGATCCTCATTACATCAGGACCGATACACATCTCGCTCTCCATTTGCTGTAATCAGTGTCAACCTGCGCTCCGGGCTGTTAACAGCATCACGTCAATCACATCTCATGCATTCACAGCGAAGCCCATGACCCCGCCTCCACACCCGAAAGAGCATAGTTTCTATTTAAAAAAAAAACTATTCCAAGTTCCAAAGACAGGTGCAAAGGAGACGGAGGATGAAAAGTTAAGGAAGAAAAGAGAGCTAGATCAAGCACAGTACAAAATCGTAAAAATACGATAATATTGCTTTTTTAAGAAATTTAACAGGCCCATGCTGAAGGTTTTCTACATGACCACATGTTGGTCCTTGAATCACCAGTATCAATATTATGACAGTGGGGGGCGACTGAGGATTTGTAGGGGTTTGAGACAGCCACAGTCCTTAGTAATGCCCACACATTCCGTTCGTCTAAATGTCCCCTCAGAGACTCCGTCCGTTTGTCCAATGTGCATCTGTGAACCATCTGTTAACAGCACCACTGACGTTCTGAAGCTCGGTATCAATAAATGGGATTCTGTCCCATTCCCATTCTGTCCCTCACTGAACTGTGAAGCCAGTGCCCATCAGTCTCCGGTCTCCAGCCACAGAGGACGTCTCTGTGTGGTATAGTTTGCACCAGTGTGGTGATAGAGCCATTAAACCATGGAGCCACCATCTGGTCCCCTGAGCCACTGGGTTTTCATTCCCATCCTCCAAAGCCCACAGCTCACCTCACACACAGCCATCAGCTGACTCACTTCCTGCTATCCAGCTCTGTGTTCAGTCTCTCCCTCCACATTTAAATGTTCATCATGAAGGAAACAACTTTTTTTCCTACTGCTCATACCAACACATGCACATTCAGAAATTGCCATATAATGTCAATAGGAATTTAAACTTACTATAGATAGACGAGATTCTGATAGACTGATTCACAGGTGATGTCCTCTCAGGAACAATGAGACCTGAAAGTCTGAAATATAGAGAGAAAAAAACTGTTTTAGACCTTTAAAGTTCTCAGGGCACAAACATTTGCATACTTTACACAGAGAGTTTTATTTACGTGCCACTAACTTGGGCAAAAACACAGCATGGAACAATTTGCATACATTAGCGATAGAAGGCATATTTTGTCAGCTCCTCATTATTCGGCAAGTGTTGTTTATTTATTTATTTTTAACTTCTGTGTTGCCCTCAAGGTTAAATAGATGAGTGTGTAAAACTAAATTTAAAAAGTAATCAAAATAGCATGCACAGTAAATATAGGTACTGCACCCCCCCCCTCCTCAGCTTGGCCAATTTATGACTTTTTTATTCTTTTTTTTTTTTCTAGAAATGCTTTTTGTGACATTTAGGTATTCAGGCAAAAGCGTTCTGAATTGCCAGGACTCAGTAAGTTTGATATTACTGAGGGTGATAATGGATGTGGTGCAAAGTTACAGTTAACAAGCTCTCATCCCTGCTAAATTTACTGGCAGCTCAGACTGCAACACAGCTTTTATTTTGTTGGAAATACTATTAGAGTTTCACTACAAAACCAGATTCCATTATTCATGTAATGCTGATATTGTCTCACAAATGGTGGAACTACCAAAAGGAAATAATTTCAAATATTTCGGGAAAGAGTTTTGATGTCATTTTTACACTCATTCACTTTTGTTGCTCTTTAAATAATTTCTCTCGCCGCTCAGTTCATAAATGAGGCAAAATCCCCCATTCCATACTATCATGGAGTATTAGGGCCACTCTTGGATAAAATAAGAGACTTTGAGAAGTTGTAAAATTATGAGACAAATGGCCTGATGCATTGGAATGTATGAATTTTTGCTGTAATATTCTGATTATGGCACGAAGTCTCTCTTTTTCATTTTTTTTCCACAGTGGCCCCAGCGCTCCGTGGTACCAGACAAACAGTGTTACTGCATTAATCTTTTATATTCAATAATTACATTAAATATGAATGCGACTCTGCACACTGAACGTTCAATAATTCACTTTCGTTTCAGCCAGGTGGCTTTCATGCAGATGAACGTTTGCGTGGTTAAGATATTCCTGTGATTCAGCTGTGAATTATTCAACGTACACACACGCTGTGTACTTTGACTTCACTTTCAGGACATAGCACCACAATATTAAGTTGGCCATCAGAAAATGCCAATCTGTGAGTAATGGAGAGAAACCAGCTCAAAACAAGCCACCTTTGACTCATCACTGATCAGAATCTGTCATTCAAGGCAATCATATTGTTTACATTGGCACCCGGAGGGAGACCATAAATTTGCACCAAACCACTCTAAATGACTGCTAAATGAGTTGAAGCTTGATTAGGTATAAAGGCAGACGTGGGAAGAGACTAATATACAAATGATTAATTAATCTGGATTTTGTTTACAGTAGGTTCAAATGCAGTTGTGTGTCAAATATGAGGGCATATGAGGGCCACAGTAGGTAGGTAGGTAGATAAATAAATAGATAGATAATTGTTCAGGGGCAATATTCAGAGAAAAGAAACACCTCTGAATTTCCAAGATTAGAATCGTAAATGTACAACAACAAAAAAGAGGAAAAAAACCCTAAAATCCCTCAATATCTCTGAGATTGTAAGGGAATTTGTGAGGAGAAAAAAGAATCCACCAAAAAACTTTGATGTAGTTTCAGGCAATGTCCCTTCAATGACCGGATGCTTATGATAATATGGTAATTCCTGGCTAAAAGGAAGACTATTTCCTTATTTCTAAATCCAATTGCAAAGTATAATTTGATGTAACCCAGCCAGCGGCGGCACCACCGTGATGAAGTTGATCCAAGGTGAAGCGATGTGGATTCTTGACAAAAAAACATGATTTTTTCTTGCATTTTTGACATGAAAATAATCTTAGAGAATTCTTATGTATTTATTTTTTTACAGAGAGTGTACTAATACGCCGTGGTACTCAAGGCCTGCCTGGAAGCGAGTGTTATCACTGGACAGAGCGTGAGGTGAAGTGAAGATGAATTGAAATTAAAGTCGTACAGGGGCACAGACCTGGATGCCCTGGGTGTGCGTCATCACATTCAAATGATTTCTTGGCCCACTCCGTGAATCCAGGTAGTATTTGCAAAGTCCTTAAGACAAAACTTAATTGTGCGTGGAATGAAGCAGTGTACGTGTGTGTGTGTGTGAGTCAGAGGTATATGAGGCAAGCGGAGTCTGTCCATATGCAAAGCTGTTTTTAATTATGAATTTAATGGACTGAGATCTGTATATTTTAGTGATATCACTAATCCATTATGTTTTATGACTCAAATCTCATTAAACGTCTTCAGCATTTACTAGTATTTGTTTTTGCACTCAGGAACAGATTGGCAAAAGGATCCGTGCAACAGGTGATGATGGTTAGAAATTGGACTTTATCCAGAGGTGGAGGCTTAAAACAGGGAGGATGGGACGCCAGGGGTCACAGTGCCAAAGGACGGCGCAGGGCCGAGGGATGGTAGTCAAGTGTTTAAACATTCTAAAATCAATATCATGTAGAAGAAGAGATAAGACGCAGCTCAGCAATCACATTCTCTCCCACGCAGACGCAAGTTAAACACTGCCGTTTCATTTCCAAACAGTCAAATTGAAGGCTGTGGGTACCATCGGAGTAGCCATTAGACGCCGCAGTCTATTTTCAAGCTCCGAACTCCGAGCGAGCTGTCACTGATGACAAGCAGCAACAAAACCTAAGGACTAAATAATTAAAAGCACGGGAAAATCAGCAGCACGAGAGACTCTTTGTGCCACTTTGCATTTGACAAGTCGCTGGCTAATTATAAATAGGAAGGAGAAAACACACAAGGAAAAACTATCAAACGGAAATCAATCAGTCAGTCATCCAAGACCCAATCACTGGAACAAACATGGCCTCACGTGCAAGGTTGGCGTCTTTGGAACGGAGATTTACTGAGATGCAATCAAATAATAGCTGTAATTGATGCTCACACAGCTGTCTGGGAAAAAAAAATAAAAATGCATCTTTTTTGTGGCTGTCCCTGCCAGTCAGAGGAAGCTGCGACTCCTACCGTTGTCTAACAAAAGTAATCACAGCCTGGGGACAACCCAAGGCTGCAGGGGCCCCTCTTAACATAGGCCTGATCCTCACAGGGCCCAGCTTTTTCCCCTCCCTTGTGTGCAAATGAGAGCACAACTTTTTGGTTTCTTTTTTTTCTTTTTTTTTTTTTATTCTTCACTGAGTAGGAAAATTGTCGAGGCCGTTTTCCTCTCGCCAACATTCACACTACCCTGTCAACTGTGCCGGGACTCTCTGATCACACTTATTGGTCACGCTGCTTTGTTTTCATAAACACAACTGAAACTCCAACAGTATCTGGTTATTAGATTGATTAAACCAATCTATTCTAGTTTACGATGCCCATTAAAAGCTCCAATCATTGTTTACCAATTACGGGTGTTATAAAACATGTTTATTTTCATTTTTTAGTCCAGTAGCCGCTGCGTGGTATTATATTATATCAGATGTGAACTGGACCCAGGAGCTCCAGCGCCACCATAACCGTACATCACAGACGGGAGAACATTTTCACGCACTTTAGCAAGCGTTTGTCATCCTTTCATCATACAAAGTGCACATCAACAAGGGTTCAGTAAGAGGTGAGGAGAGGGGACGGGCTGGGCATCAGTGCAGTGATTGACTGACAAAAAAGGGAGCAATCTCATGTTTACATTCAAATAGAAATATGTAATCATGTGTAAGGCAACAAAATTGAAAAGACTCCGGTATTCATGCAAACAAAATTATTTTACTTTAAATTTTTAAAGTTTTACTTTTGATTTGTAGAGTTTTACTTTTGATTATTATCCTTTCACTTTTAATTTTTATCCTTTCACTTTTGATTTTTATCTTTCACTTTTGATTTTAATCCTTTCACTTTTGATTTTTTCATTTTACTTTTCATTTTTACCATTTTACTTTCGATTTTTTTTTCATTTTACTGTCTAAGTTTGCCTTTTTCAGTTTGTTTTGTTTCTCTGTATACAGCCTTAGACTAGTTCTTTGTGTTATTAGTCATCATTATTAATAATTTTTACATTCATTAGTCTATTCAGCAAAAAGATTTTCATTTTCTTTTTTTTTTTTTTTTTTACAAAATGTTCCTCAATTTTAGAGACGAATAATCGATAAAAGAGGCTGTGATAAGTACTGTACATGTGAGTTCACTCTGTTGTCCCAGTTTGGCCCCGTTTATCCCAGCACTCAATGGCTCCTTTCTGCCTTCTACTTCAAGAAAAGAGTGTCAGTGTTGATGATATTTTGTCTCTGCAAAATATCATCAACTCTGTCAAATAAGAATGAATACATAAGAACTTTTTGGTTTCTGTGGAATTTACGTGGATCAAACATACCTTGAACACCCTCTGTGTCCACACTTGCAGTTGGAAATCCTCTCGCTCTACACTCTCTTCAGGATCAAAGACTTTCCACTAATATTCTACTCATATATTTGGCATTGGCTTGGGAGTGATGGCCAGAAAAGGGCTTCCAGTAATCTTTCACTCCCACAGTACAGGGCTGAGTCATGATCCTGTTTAGTCCTTTGTTTGTCTCTCTGCTCTGTGTGTGTGTGTGTGGGTGGGTGTGCCTTCCCATAGCTGCCAGTCAAACGTGTCCCCCTCAGCCAATCATCTGTTCCTCAAATCCACACACCTGTTCCCCGCAGCCCCTCGTGACCTCGGCTGACTGTCATTTCGTCGTCACATGGTTCTGCACATTTTCTCCCGTCCTCCTCCTCCACCTCCTCCCCTCATCTAGCTTGTTCTTGTCAGATCTTATTTATTTCCCCGTTGCCGGCTGAGCCTGGATTCTGTACTTTGCTTCAGCCTTGTCCTTGCAATGTGTTTGTTGGATTGTCTTTTTGTGTATGCACTTTGTTCCATTCCTCGCTGTCAGTTAAATCTGTCCTTCAAACTACGACGCTGCCCGATCGGCTCGACTTTTGGCTCCAACAACGTGACGGCGCTGAGTGAGATGCATCCAAAAGTGACATTTTATAACTTAATTTCTTCATATATATTGATCTTTGTAGCAGATTATCCAAACTACAGCTGGACATTACGTCCTTCAATAAAACCAACTGACACTGGACAGGATGTTTAAACTCTCTCAGTGGCAAAAGAATTCAGAAAACTCTTTTATAAATCAGGATTTGAAAAAAATAACATGGCAGATGCACCCACAACAACCGCAACTGTCCTTATGTGACTTTATTCTTCCTCCTTTCCTGTTTCTATTTCCTCAAGCATTAAAGACAAATCCCCCTACAGTCAAATCTCCGTCTGTGGTGTGAAGCGTAACAGCTTCTCATCTATGAGCCTTCTTCAGTTCACAGATCTCCTCCCGTCGTCTGCTCTCTGGGCCGGGATGCCACACTGCTGGCCTGGCTCAGACAGGACGTGAGGGTGGACAGACGGAGGAGGGAGCCATCACTTCCTGCTACCGACGGACGGCGGAACCGAGGTGTCATCTTTACAATGTCGAGCAGAAGAAAATGGAGCCGCCAATCACTGTCAGACAGGTCGAGCGTTGACATCGTAAAGAGGAAGTCAGAGATGTGACTCCAAAACTCCAAAAAGTATTTCAGATGACTACTTTCCAATTAATTTCATCCACCAGCTCATCAATCAGTCCTGTTTTTGAAACTACAGTTGCAGTTGTTTGAAACAGGTAAAGAAGTGATGAGATAAACGGAGCGGAGCTGATAAATGGCAGAACGGAGAGAAATGCATGCGATTAAGACATGATTTAGGACATGTGTTGGTAGCGGTAATGCTAAGTTGACCTGGACACACGACTGATGAAGAGCAGTGCCTTGTTAAGGTCAGAGTGAGGTCATAATTTTTCTGAAAGCTCATTGGATGCTGCTCTCATCCATCTGACTGACAGAGAAACAGCGCAGCTAAAGATCAGGACTGAAACACTTAAACCAGCGTTTCTGGCTCCTATGAATTTACAAGTCTCTTATCACGATTCACCCCCGGTCCTCAACAAAGGTCCACATCGGGTCTCTCATCAGGCAGTCTAGAAAATCGTCCTCCACTCTGCCGTGCAGCTTTAACACAGCACTCAGCTGGAGGCTACCCGCTGACAGCAAAGCAGCACGGATGGAGTCAAAAGGTGGTGTTTTTAGTTTCCCACCCGGGTGTCTGTTTAATAATGCAAAAGGCCAAACATGAGATTATCTGACTCCAATATCACAATCCCACTTTGAGAAAACTGATAAAGTTCACAGCAGCGACTGAAATGGGATAAACTGTTGGGAGAAGCCGTATGTTTAACAAAATCATTGTCAAAATGATCGCCTGGGACCACGTGGTCCGGTATGAGATGGCACGAGGCTCGTATTGATCTGGGATTTGATGAAACCTAACGCGGGTTCCTGAAAAACGCCAGTGAAAGGCTTTAACACAGCAGGGGACACGCTTTGAGCTACAGCGGGACATTTGTAGAGCAAAGTACCGTATCAAATATCATCAATTATCACTGCTGTACGAATTGTGACAAACTGACAAGAAAGAGATCACAAACAGTGATGTTTTGATACAAAGCAGACAGATTTTATGAATTTTATGTTTCCGAATAACAAACCCATCTCATTCTGCATTCATCTGCGGCTGATAGATATGTTATGAACATCTGTTAGCGATGTGTAGGTGCTGCACCACTGTCCAAGCTGTCCAGATGTGCCAATAACACAACATGTCAAACTGATGCCAATCGCAGGTCAAACAGACACGGAGTCTTCCTGCTGAATGCATTCATAAGCCAAACCCATACTGACACTCATAATCTGCTCCTGACTGATGTAACCTTCATACCGAGGCGGTTCATATTTTTAGATTTTATATATCGTATTGTGCAGAGGTGATCGACGCCATATTTCCACCTTCATCTGCTATAGTTATACAGCGGTTTGGACCGGAGATTCAATACAAGTAAAGGTGGTAAGAGGTGCTGAGAGGGCGTGGCTTGAGGGGTAAGGATGATCGCCTAGTGATCGAAGGGTTGCCATGTCCAAGATCCCTGAGCGAGACCCTAACCCCAAATTGCTCCGGACAACCAAGAGGGTCTTCCGTGGTTACCTCGGCTGTCGGAGTGTGAATGTGTGTATGAATGGGTGAAAGTGAGGCAAAACACTGTAAAGTGCTCTGGAAAAAAGCGCCATAGAAATACAGCCCTCTTACCATGCTAAGGCACTAAAGCTTTCAGTTGGAATCAAAGTCGGTTACATAGTACCAAAACAGAACAATTTCTGTGAATTATGGAACGTTTAATAGACTGACTGTTTTCCTAAAATCCACCCGGCTGACTTTTCCAAACTGAGATCAGTGATGGATAGAAGAACACACTGTGGATGTGTATATTTTCATATAAATCAACTCCAAATGAGGACAATCTATAGCAGGCTTATGTGATGAGAACATTCAGATAATGGCTGATGGAGTTTTCAGTCATTTTTTTAGACGACGTTCTCATCAAGGTCATCTGAGGGAATGAGTTTTTCGGCCCTCTGGGCGCCGTGGCCAGAAAAGAACTCAAATATGAACCGCACGCACTCGCTCCGCGCGAACTGGTGAGATGAATGTTGATCATTATCCGATTTGACGGTGAATGAATGATTATTTTGCCTGTGTGAAAACTGAATATAAATGGAGGTTTTGATTGATGGATTATGACGGAAGATTCTCCTGCTTGTGCTTGCAAATGGCTTGAAATCCCACTTCATCTTCATATCAAGGGACAGTATGGACGGAAGCCATAAAGTTAGCGCTATCTGGCTATCAGAGGAATTCAAATGAGTGAGCGAGGGTAAATGTGACTTGAAATCGAACAGGAAATTCAATTTCCAGCGGGCACGGTTAACACTTAATGTGTTATTGTGCAGTTATAATGGAAGGCTGTGTCTAACATCGATGACACCTGAGGAACTGGGTATTAAAGGATGGGTTACTTACTAGTTATTTTTTTAAACTTTTTAATGATAGTTTGAAATCAGTGGGTGAATAATAAATAACAAGCATCATGTGGCACCATCCACAGCATCCTTAGCATCCCTGTAAACACGAGTATACAAGATTATTGCTAATTTACCACTAATACGCTTTAGGGGTCGATAAACTATTAGAACCCGAATAACCGATACAACTCGCAAAACGGCATTCGTGACCTTTCAGCAAACAAAGAACTCAAATTTAACCTTCCAGTGAAGACAGGCCGCAGCGGGAGGAGCACTTTGGAGTCATCAACCAGACAATAAAGGTTATTTAAAAAGGCATTTCTCAGACACACGCTTTAACAAAGCCCTGATATGAATCCTGCAGAATTTTAAACGAAATCTATTCTGCTGGGAATTTCATTTTGCACCGTTTAAGACGTCATTCCGGCGTGATTTAGTCTGAAGAAATCTATTACCTTTTTAGCATGCAAGTGATTTACGCAGCTTTTTTTCTTTTCTTTCCCTCATTTCCTCACAGTGTGAACCATAGCTGGAATGTATTTTTAGTACTTTCTGCCCGGTGTGCACGGTGTGTTGGGAGGAGATGTGCCAGTTATGCAGAAATAGCTCGGCATTCCATCTTGTTGGTTTTCAGCGCAAGATAAATTTAGACATTCTGTAAGTCAATAACACTTACGTTCCATTGTTTAGGGCTATAAACAGCTACTTGCTGCGCTCCTGGCACCGTATTACTCCCATGAATAGTGCGGCATGTTGATAGATGCCAAATCCTTTGAAACCGTACAGGAAAAAATTATGAAACGACTATACAGTATAGACGAATAAAGACTATAAGAAGGATGTTTTTTTTGGTGTTTCAACCAGGTGCGACTGCCCTATCAGCACATGAGGGATGACACCACATTTGTCTGTGTTGAAAAAGGACAATGCCTAGTCATATTGTGTCTGGGGGGGAGGGGTGGAGGAGTCGTTGAGTGGCTGGCGACGGCAATTTAGACCAAGCACATAAATAAAAACTGAAGAAGAATACACACATAAACCAATCTCTATAAAGGAAAGGAAACAATAAAAAGAGCAAGGTGTCCACTAGGCTACAGGTGCTGGGTTTACATTCTGCTCCAGCCCATGAAAGATGACACACACGGCATCCCGGGCCACATCAATCACGATGATGACACCCGTACTCCATCTCTAACTTCCATCCAAATCTACCTGCAAAATTTACTGTGTGGCTTAATGCTTATTGCGCTCCCGTATCTATGATGAGATAAGCGCTCGCTAATTGGCTGTTCCTGCACGCCCGGTTAAATGCCACAGATGAGCAGCCACTGTGGGCGCCACCGAAAATAATGAGCCAATAAAGATAAGGATCGAGGGAAAATGGCAGATTGGGGACCTCTCAGATGCCACGTGACAGTGGATGCACAGAATATGATCTCAAGCAATCCTCCACAGTGCCATCTTCTGCATGTTGAGCAGCCATATTTAAGAATACTGGCTTATAACGTGATGATCCGAGACCCTCACAGCTGTGATGTTGACCACGACATTAAAACCTTATCATTTTACCTCATATTTTGCTCTTCAGTCTAACCTGTGTCCCCTTCTATTTGTTTTGGACGTACCTGTCTACATAATGTTATACTGTATAAAAATCAAATCAAATATTATAGATGTATGTAAAACAATAGAAAACCAGCCTCGTCTTTGAGTGACAGGCCCCTGTCTCTCTTTACCCACGCCGTCTTTGCAGAGCAGCAACCAAATCTGAATACATAACGTCTGACAACAGAGCAAAAGGAACAATTTCTAGCAATTCCTTGTGTACAGTACAGAATAAAGTGGAGAAGCTACGGAGTGCAACGTGGATTTGTATGTTTATGTATCTCCTTATGTTGATGATCGCTCTATTAGTCATCATACAAATGATCAGAGAGTTTACCTCATGAGTCTGATGCAGGATTTGATTCAGAATTGGGGAGGAGAGGGACAACAACGTCCAGACAGACAACATGTGTATCCAATTGTAACGTAGCAGTGAGGAGGGCAGCTACTGTACTACAGGAGTGAGCTGCGTCTGACAGCCAAATTATAGATCTAATTAGTTCCACTAATCTCCAGATGACTTAGGCAAATCACGTTTATTTACGTTGCACCTTTCAAAAAACACGCTGTAAAAAATTCTGGGAGAGAATGTGAAGGCTGAGAGAAAAAAAAAAGTCATCAAAGTCATTTTTAATCCGGTTTAATGAAAAGGTAAGGAGGCTGATGAAGGGCTGAGATTAAGCATTAATGAAAGCCCTGACATCAAGACAAATTGCTGATGTGTTGATTTATAGAGGTTGTTCAAGAAGTGAAATTATCTATATCCTATTTTATCTCAATATAATGAATGAGACAAAAGGTAATGGCAAATTCATCTTGAATATTATTAATATTCTTACAGAGAAGGCACCAATTTTTATAGATGATCTACAAGTCAGAGTTAGGGGCAAATTAAATGATGAAGATGGTTCTATTTTTGACACCTCTGGGGTCATAGGATGGGTTTGAGTAGCAAAAACTCAAAAGTGATTGACCCATAGTATACATAAACACAATGTCTTATTTTTCCTAAGGGAAACTAAACCACAAAGTGTTCCAACTCCATTCCCTTTCACTTTACAGCTGCATGCCTAATATACGTGTCGGAATGTCAGAAAAACAACATAACTAACTTCAGAAGCCACTCAATGCAAACAAACTATATAAATTCATGTATACAACACTAAAAGTTCTGAAACATGACATTTCAAAACTTCAATGGCTTTGTAATATACGTTTATGAACATGGATAATTCACAGATCTCACTGAGGTTGGATTTAATTCGATTTATCACCAGAATACCAGTCAAAAGGGGATTATACACCTGTGTGTTTGTGTATTTCCCTTTCAACTGATGCTACAACACACCCCAGGTCTGCCCGACAATTACACAGCTCACTTCTTACAGCACACTGTGATGCTAAATAAGTTTTGAAGCAATCATCCATGAGGACATTTGTCATTCTGCAGATAATGATAATTAGCATTTTTTTGGTACCGATCTCTCATATGCCTCCTGCGATGCTCAGCCTCTTAATAACTGGAGTTCTATGAGTAAAGACAGGTTTAATGGGGGAAAGTTACCTTCTTTCTTCTTTCTAAACTTTGGATTTACTGTAAGCTTTCAATATTCACTTAAATAAGCTGGAGACTTAATGTTTAATGAGCAGCAGCATCCGGGCGAGAGAGAGAGAGAGAATAAATAACATAACCAAAACTGCCTCCTTGTTGTTTGGATTTCATTGTCCAACCAGCGGGCGACAGAGATTTCGTAGAAACAAAATAAATAATACGCTTTGCCTGCTTCAGTTTGTGGCTCATTTAATATCGCAAAGTTTTACTGCTATTTACATTGTCTGTATTCTTTATTCTTTCATTAGTTTTGCATTTACTGTTCACTAACCGCCTCCAACCGCCTCACCGACTGAGCAAATCTGAGCCAAGCTACCCTCCAACATGAAAATGATCTTTCATTTTGTCATCTTCTACAAAAAAAGCCCAATAAAGTTCATTTCATGATAATATAAGATTGTAAGACTGCGCTGAGGCTGCAGCTTTCTGCTTAATTGAATCATATATAAGCAAATAGAGACAATATTAAAATAAAGCATTTGATTCTATACCATCCCCTATAATATACCACCGTCCACGGCATGCACAAGCCCCCTCTAATAAGTCACGCAGATCGCTGGGGAGTCCTTCAGTAGAATCTCATTCTGGCTCTTAAGTTTTTCCTTAGCAGTCTCCATAGCCGGTCAGCCTCCTTGACTGTATTCCAGAGTCATAATTGGGCAATAAAATACAAAACAAATTGCTGGGGAGTTTGGGAATCCATCATCCACTACGAAATGTTAACAAAAAGTTTAGCTTTCTGGCCTGCAAAGCCTCTAAACCTCATTTAGAAGCGGAGCCACGGCGCGTCTCCTGTCGTAATTCTGTCCTTTATGGCTTCCCCTGTCCTCTTTTAATCATGCCACATTTCAGAGCAGATGGGTTACACCCAAGGATTGGCCCACCGCTATTCATTCTCATTCTCCATTTTAGCACTTCTTTCCACTCTAGTTGTTCCTACATTCGGGTAATTACCATTCAGCACTCTCCTGAAGGTTCTGGCTGTAAAATTCAATCAGCGACCAAGCAAGATTTAACTCCCAAATTCCCATATGTTGAAGCAGTAAAGCCCCGTCCATTGCGAGCGTAACGTTCTCGCTCTCTTTTGGCACAGCTCACGCTGATACAGTGTTGGCTTTTATGTGCAATTTCAAATTTTATAGATAATGCACGGAATGTTTAAGAAGAGGAGGTGGAGGGCAGCGGTTAAAATGATCGAAGCGGTTCTTATTACACACAGTGCCTCGGTGTTTACCATTAAACTGTACCGCATTAAGAACATTTAATCTACGCCTCGGTCTCATCTTCAACACTGCGTGTCGTTGCAGGGGTTCCAACATCAGCCGGTCATTTACAAATGTCTCATCTGTCCGTACTCATCTCCATGCTCTCTCTTTGCCAATGCTCACAAAAGCCAATAAAACAACCACAGAGGGAGCGCTGCCCTCTAAAAGGTCTTTTATCAATCTGTGTTAACTACCTGCCACCAGCTTATTACTTTGGGCCATATGTGGCACAGCAAACTGATTAGAAGTGGAACAGACAGCCAGCCACAGAAAAACTTGTCAACTAACACATCCCTGTCTGCGTGAGCCGCCACCGAGCCTTCACGTTACATTTGGAAACATTTCATCTCCTTTTCTTCCATTTTCCTATCTTCTAATCCATTTTAGTCTCCATCGGATTTTCTCCTCCACTGATTACATCTAAGCAAATACAGATCATCGGCTGTGTGAGGAATTCTGCATAAAATCCAGGGGTATCTGTTATCTCTGGACACATTTTGAAAATCGCTGTCTGGCTGCGTGCCATATTGGATGACAGGGAAGCGAATATTCAGCGCAGTAGTGAATCACGGGGGTTCTCAATATGGGGTCCAAGGAAGCCTGGAAGTCCTTGAACAGTTTTATTTCAGTCTGAAACTTTCTGACAGAGGTTGGGAAATCATGCAAATCTGTTGTTCTAACAAAGTGGATCCGGTCTGCGAGCAATGCTGCGGCTCAGCCTGAACCGTCAAACTTGGATGGGCGTATAGGTGTCAGTCCTTATATTACAGATGAGATCTGAGCCGCTTCCATATCTCTTCCCGGGCTACGTTCACACTACAAGGTGAAGCACACACAATCGTGACCTCTGGCTCACAACCAATCTTTTTGTCATGACCGTTGACATTCATCTTAGTAAGTGACCCATATCTGTCATTGGTATGAACATCTGCCCTAAACCTCCCGTCTCTTTATAATAATGATAGATAGGGGTCTCCTGCCAGGATGAATGTGAACAGACATGATACAAAGATTAGATCAGAGCAAAATATCAAAAACGGAGTATTTCACCGTGTAGTGAGCGCCCCGTGGCCCGCCTGTCATCATTTTGCCAGCGTATTTATGATGCCACCTCCATCGTTGATTTTACTTTGAGCATGTATGATAGTCTGGACCACGCGATGCCTTTTGGCATCATTAGCCAAGTATCCACCTTTGCTACATAAAACCCGTTGAATGAGACTGGTGTGCTCTATTTTTACCAGTAATGATGTTAAGCACCGTAATTACACTCCTCAAAGGCACTGACTCCTATTTTGAACTGTGGCCCACTCGAACAAACGATCACTTAACCCAGTGGAGAATTCCAGGTCAACAGACATTAACAGCTCTATAGAGCACTAACAAAAAAGATTTTAATTGCTTCATTTCTCTTCTCCGTCTAAATATGCAAACAACAACAGCAACAACAACAACAACACGCTCCCTTGGCCTGAGATCCTTGTCATCGTACGCCGGTCATCTACGTAGATGTTGAAACAGACACTGCGTTTAGATGAATGTCAGCTGATTTATCTGATGCTTCAAATGATTTTTGAAGATGGTATCCTCTCCGATGCCAGGAGAAAATACAATCATCTCCACCTAAAGTTCCAAAAACTCCCCTGATTACCAGGAATGAAAATGTCAAGATGATGCAAGTGAGGGACAGCGCAATGAAACCATCCGGTGCTCGTTGCAGCAGCATGCAAAACCCTGAGAATGGTTCATGATGACATCACTTTGATGTTTAATTAGCTGATCTGATCTGGACAGCGCTGTGAATCTCAATTCACAGCGTATTACATATACATATGTAATAACTCCGCTCCCCAACGTGTGACTGTCGACAATATTAGCTAATCACTCAGTACGATATCATTATGCAAAATTGTGAAGAGTAATGAAAGAAAGAAAGAAAGAAAGAAAAAAGAAAGACCAGCATCAAATCAGCAGGCTGGGTGAATGTGTGCAAGAGAGAGTGATGGCATTTATTAAAATACAGATTTCCTACAGTCGTACATACGCTCTCGTCCCTCAATAAATATCTGAATAATGGAGCGACAAAGTTTAAACAAAGCAGTCTGCATTATTTTAATTTATTTACTGTTTTCCTTGACGTCCCTGCAATAAAGTGATACTGCAGCATCTGTATGAAATAAAAACGTCACCATTGTCAGATTATTTACTTCTGAACAGTGTTTTGCTGCTCTTCATGTACTTTGTTGGATGCTAACACTCTAAGTTCATCACTGCCTCGTGAAGCCTTTTGACATCCCTCCCTGAAACATCTGTATTTTTCCATGATGTCACCCAGCTCGGGGAACGTTGCGATGCTTACATGCAGGGTACAATCCAAAGAAATGAGATTTTACAAGGCATTACCATAATTACAGTGTAAGATAATTCGGTTTGATATGTTTTAGCCTTTAATGGAGCGCGCGTAACGTTTTTAAAATCTTTGTGGTGTAGTAGAAATAAACACCATCTCCAGAGAGCTACAATAACTTACAAAATAGCTGTCATTTGAACGTAATCATCATTTTTGGACTCTTTGAACGAATAAACGTCCGTCACGATGCTGGCAGTAACGAGGGTGAATGAACATAAAAATAAATGAATATTCCAGTGGTTAAATATATTTGTCAGGTTATAATCTGTCAGTATTTAATTCATCAGTGTAAAGAATGGCAGTAGCTGATTTAATTATATCACAGTGTTCACAGTTTACATTCTTCAGCTTAATAATATAATATATTTATATAATTATAAATGTCACCAACACACTTTCTCTGTTCTAATGCAATACACGCAGCAAATCTGTACGCCTGTAATCAGCAGCTGGAGCCAAAAATGCGACCACGCGTGCCGGCGGTGTAGTGAACGCCATCGGCGGCCCGTACCGTACTGTCATTCGTACCTATAGCCTGGTTTCAGATTCAAGTTGATCGCTGCATAATTCCTTTCTCCTGAGATCCAAATTAGCCAATGTGCATTAGGGTAATTGTCAGTTCAGCGGGATGTTTCCTTCGCCGGCTTAAGACCTCATAAAAATCTGGACGCTGCGGCGCCAAGAATGAGATATCAGTCCCCTGCTAGCTACAACGGGGTACAAATGGTCCTCAATGAAAAAGCTCAATGTGGCAACTTCTACCTTAGAGGTGAAGAATTCCCAGGGTAAACGAGACACTCTGGAGATCGGTTAATGATCTCCGGTTCTAACCTTATTGTGTCTGTTAGATTTATGTCGCACTTAGGGGGAAAGCATGGCTTTGTATTTGGTGAGGGAAGTAAACAAATAAACTGTATGTTTGTCCTCTGTAAAAGGCCAATCCCATTCATTGATGCTGCTCCAAAACGTGACACCCCAACAACTGTGTCTTGAAGAATAACTTTATTTATAGGGCAAAAAGCAGCTAAAAGCTTGGCTGGAGATTCCACAGTAGCTGTTAAGTATTTACTAGGAGCTCTCACAAATGAAGATTACACAGATAAAACAAATTCTTTCCCCTAAGGCTGAAGATTGTATTACTTAGTCTGGATGTATGCGTGTACAAATGTATGCATGTATGTATTAAATGGGGCATAATACTTGATCGACTACCTCAACAAGTTTACGTCAACATATGAAATATTTAAATTTACCGGCACATAAACCAGGTTAGACGCACCAACAAAGCACACGGCCATGATGGAGTGTTTGCCCGGCATCAGTGTTCAGCGGCCGACAGGGAAGGGGCTTTAAAGAGACAGTACCAAAAATGTCTTGTTTTCACTCACTGTGCATAGCAAAGCACAGCAGAAGATGATTACTGTGGGTTTACTTTGCGAGCGTTTCCAAACAAACCCCTAAATGATAACAACATGAGAAATCCGTATAAAAGATCTAAGTCAACGGCAATAATCTGGGTCTTCCAGCCTCGGTCAGTGGTCCCAGAGTAGTCTTAGAGTTAGGAGTTGTACTAAAAGGTGAAGCAGGAGGATATTTTTTTACAGTCACTATGGGAAAATGCAGTATATGGCTGCACATAAAGAGTACTGGAGAGGAAGAAAAAACATCCTATGTGAGGAAGAAAGGAAATTAATACCTGCCGGTGGTCATATTTAGACCGAGAGGTGAGATTATCTACTCCACCTGCCACCGCGGCAGATACTTTATCGCTACCAGGAAGTTGAGTGGTGTGCGAGAGTTAACTCTGCCAATAAGGTGGCAGATTCTGCACGTGATTAGGCGCCGCATCTAGCGGACAAAGAAATTGCTTCTTTCCCTGGGGACAAGTCTGTGATGAATGGGACATAATGGGAAGATAGCTAAAAATTGTTCAGTCAAGAATGCTTATTTATAAAAAAAAAAAAAAAAGAAAAAGAAAAAAGAAAAAAAGTCTGGCCCTCGTTGCAATCTACAGAGTACAGTTTGGTTTTATAGTTTATATTTAGTGTTTTCAAAACTCATAAAAAGTGATGGCGGCGGAAAGCCCAAGGGAGTCATATTTTTTCCACGCTGTCACCATTTTGCCGTAATGATGAAGTTATTTGTTCGGACCTGTGGTTTCTACCGCACCACAACCATCTATAACTGTACGATATTCTAATCTTCCCGCTGTTCATTAAAATATGAGGGCAGGAAAGCATGCACGGAAATGGGCATTTGACAGATTTAATGAGACTGGCTGCGAACAATGAGCCGTGGGGGTCTATGGCAGGGCGATTCGCACTCACCCAATTTAATGGGGAATTAAATTCAAGTCACAGACAGAGGTATTAGTGAGAGTTTGTCACTCCCACCTCCCTTCACACGTCAATAACATTCTTTAAATTAAGTTGGAGGGGAGACAAAGGGAAACGCTTTGACGGCGAGCTTTGTTGACTGTTTGAGATGTGTAGAATAATACCAGATCAATTATACTGATGTAATTATCACACTGTCATGAAGTACAGTTAGAGGAGGATGGAGGCACGGGTGACATAACTGCATTTTTTTATAAAGAATCTTTATTCGTTAAATATTAATTAGCGATCGTACATCGGTTCTGGCTCACTCTGACAATAACCTACATTTAACTGGAAAGTTATATATTACACGGCCATGATTTTCTCAGCCGATCGTCAGCCCCACTTAAGTGTTTCTTGATAAGCGAACAAATTATTCTTTCGTTATAATGCCACTTTGACTGTCAGCAGGGATGATTTATAGTTGCGACGTGGGCTCTACCGCTTCATCCAATTTGATTGTTTTTCTCGCAGAAGTTATCAATCGCTGTTTATAGGAGCTGATTCACATCGGGTTCTGAGCGGCGATCAAGAAGAACTGTGTTTTTAAAGGGAGAAGACAGAAGGTAATTGAATAAAATTCTTATAGCGCACGACACCAAAAAGCTTTTCACAGGTACATGGAGACAGATGTTGACAATTTGCAAACAAAAACCTATGCACGCATTGAAATGATAGTAAAAAAAAAAGAAATCATTTGAAGAAATCACACTAATAAAATGTAAAGCACAAACAGGAAGTGGTCCCACTGCAGTCATAAATAAAGACTGGAGCAGTTTGTTTGATCTGAAACAATTTCAAGGTCATGTCAGTGACCCCAGCGTGATGTTTGGACATTCATGCTCTGAGCAGTAAAATGATGCAACAAGTGTCTCTACACGGCGTAGTTGACATATTTCAAACAACGATTTGGAACAAACCAAATAAACCACCGGCCTGAAAAACGCCCTTCCAGTCCACGCAGGTGGAACTAAAGGGGCCACGGGGTGTAAGCTACCGAGAGGAGGAGACGAATTTCAGAGGTAATTAGAGATGACATGCTCTAAAGACTGTAGTCAGCTTCAAGGACTCGCTATCCAACGCCGTCGCTGGTTTTCTGGGAAAAGGTTAAGAACCGCCGTGAAGATGGAAAGATTGCCCGTTTCCCCCATTTCTCAGCGAAGCCGACAGTTGACAACCTGCTGACACGGGACATTATCGCACTGTAGCTGTCGCCCAGAAGAATATAAAAGTGGTTGACTGACAGTGACATGGAGGAACCAGGGAGATATAGAAGATCTAAAGGGGGAGGGGGAAACTAAACCTTGATGCCTCGGCTCAGCTGGTGTCTTTTATCGGCGTGTTTTGGAAATTAGGGGATAGCAGCTGCTTGGTGGGGCTCACAACAGCCAAGTCACCAATCTGATACCTGAGACAGAGCCGAAGCCAGAGGTAATTCTCCTCTCCTTCAGCAATTAAACTTGAGAGTGTTTGCCCTTGAGTGCAGGTTATAACCCATCCCCCTCGCTTTATGTATTTTTTTTTTTTTTAAATGTCACACATGGTAAAGATCGCTGTGTAAACTTTATATAATCCACCAAGCTGCATTTTATCATAAAGACTGAAGGAGCTGGCTGAGTTGAACAGCGATCCAACAAAGAACGTCTAGAGGAGGATTCATTAGACGCACAGAACGACGTGTCATAGGTCAGGCCGACTTTTATTTTGTATTATTGTTTAAGAAGGTGAAAATTCTCAACCCCTGTAAACGGCACGGGTTTGTAAACATAGGCTGCTCACACATGGTTCGCTGTTGGACAATTAGAACGGGAAATGCGAGCGAGAATGTCCTCGGAAGTTTCCTGAGTTCAGAAATTCAACCAAATTTTGGAAAGCTAAAATGATCAAAATCGTCAGCTCAGTCTGACAACCCTCCCCTCCATCTTTACATATAGAGTACACTGTGCTCTACATATCGCAGCATCTCCACAACTTTTGGGCATTTTGTCACTTTCTGTAGCAAACATAACTCCTCTCCACTCCACTGTCACACACACACACACAAACTCAGTTACGCATTAACTATGAACTTTTCATACATTACATTGCTGTGATACAAAAAGAACTGCATGAAAGGTTTGTACTCACTGAGGAGGAAAACAGAGAGATGTGTGTGAGTGTGTCTTCCATAATAATGGCAGATGAGATACCGGTGCAGAAAAGGAATTCATACATCTGAGGAGCCTGGCTGTGATCCTTGGGACACCCAGCAGGCAGAGGCCACCGCTTTATTGTTGTCGATTGTGTTGAAAATGACATCAACGCACCACATCTGTCTTATAAATTCACAATAAAACACCAAAGAGACTGTAAAACCAATAAAATGTCAACTACTATGCTGGTAAAGTTGTTTTACACTAAATGAGCTGAGCCGGAGAATCGAATATTTCATTTTTGTCTGTGATGTAACCATCCACTTAAGCGGTCGCTGTACTTTACTTTTTCAGTTTGCACGTTGGCAGATACTGTAATCTCTCTGCCATCTGCAGCGAACAGGATTTCACACCGAAGTTGTTGGCGTTCACCGTTTTGAAATAGCTCAAAGCGTCAATATTTTTTTTCGCACATTTCCAGTGTTTCATTTCCGGGTTGTGGTGTGACAGATGCAGGAGGATGATCCGCGACTGATAATTCCTTGAATTTAATCTGAGCGGACCTGCAGAATGCAAAACACTCAAACAAGAAGTCTGAACAAAGGACTTGAAGGAAGATAAAGGAGGACATTTTGACCACTTTCACCAGATTTTTTTGGACCTATTGTTACTTCACTCAGCTGTTAAACAGTGATTTTTTGTCTTAATTGCCTTCGTGTGATAAGATGATCATATAATCTACTGGAAATATATGATTCACACGTCGACAGATAATGGAACAATGCACATTTGAGCTTTGTTGACACGTACAGTTTATCTTCTTAAACTCCACTCGTGACTGAAGCCTTGAGTATTGTGACTGCCAGCGCTCATCCTTTATCTCTCAGTCGGACTTCGCGGAATCGAAAGAATGTTTTTCACAGGTGTTTTATTCCAAGTGTAATAAACCTTTTGAAATCTTAAAACTTCTCCTGGCCCTCGATGCACTCTGTTCCTTTTAATAGATGTTGGTCCTGTTACAGTGTCCTTCCAGGTATCAAGTATAAATAGTGCGTGGTGTGTGATCGTACATACAGACGTTAATTAGGGCCACTGTAGAAGGGCAATATTCTTGGAAAAAACTCTGAATTTACTAGAATAATTTGTTATCAACACATTAGTGGGAAACAGCTCATTCATGAGAAAAATGTCAGATATTTGCTCAGAATATAAAGTTGTGAATTTTGAGAAGAAACCCCCCAAAATATACAAAAAAAAAAATAATTTAGATATAGTTTACAGCAATGGCTTTTCGATTCTTGTGAAAAGATGGTGATTCCTTGCTAAAATCACGTGTATTTCCTAAATCTGATTGCAAAATATAATTAGATTAGGTCACGCCAAAATGCAACATGATAAGCTCAAAGAAATTGGGAAAAAGTTTTATTTTAATCTATTTTTTACATTTTCTCCACTACAGTGGCCCAAACACAGCGATGTTGGAGATTTTATTTGCCAGCATTAATTTTATGTTGTGATGAGATGCAAACATATTTCCACCGTGTGAATAGTCTGTCTCCTCTACTCCTTTCTGTCCTTTCCTAATCTCTCCTTACACTTTAAAGTCTAAGTATTCACTGAATGCTGTTTTCATCACCTGTTTTAAGGAGGGTGAGGCTTTTTCCTGCGATAACAACCGCGATTTAAAAAGGTTTTCTTCGCAAAACACACAGGCATTCATAACAATTGTCGCACATGGTTGGCTCTCTAATCTAATTTTAACAATATTTTCAATGCAAATCATTAAATAATGAAATTAGTGTATTGTGTGCTAGTGAATGATTAATGCCTTATCTCTGAACGATGCACATCTCAGAACATCTGCTTTAAAATTACACGCTCCATTAAAAGAGTGAAAGAATAGTGAAAGAATAACTCATCCGCTGGCAGAAAACACACTCCACTCTGCATCTAAATATTCCCCGTGCACCACTACAAATATCCACGGCGCTGAGCAGACTAGATAATGATGATACAATACTTGTAGAAGACCACCGCATACCTCAATTTAATGACACAATACTGATAAATACACTATCTAATAACAAAGTTATTAGACTAATTCATCATTTCTCTCCATTGGGAAATTTTAATAAGCACTTATGTCGTTATTTGACTGAATATATTGATTTATCAACAAATAAATAGATTTTTTTTTTTTTTAAATCCATCCACTAACAGAAAATGTTTCCTTTCTACATTGTGTGTTGAAGCCACTGCAACTCTGTTTGTGACAGAGCGAGGCGAGGCATGGATCTAAATTGTGCCTCGGCGCGTCCTTCTCTCTCGTTTGACTTTGATGCCGGTACCACATGATCTCTTTGGAGCGCCAGTGCTGCCACACTCTCTACCTGCTCCTTTGAAGAGAGGCACCAAACGCCTTTTAGTGCGGCTTCCAAAGCCAGAACAGCAGCTCTCTCCAAAAGGCTCCATTTTTTTCCATTTTGTGTTCCCGTGCTACTCTCTCACACCTTCCTGTTCCTTACATCGCTCCCTGGGATCGCCGAGTCGGTCAAACGATTGATCTATCTGCCGAGCTATCGACGGATTAATCTGATTGATCGATTTATTCTACGACTGACGATACCTTTTGTCTTTTCTTGGCAAAAATGGGCAGTAAATTTCAGTACCGTCACTACTGGGCTAATTTGGCCATTGTCCAGTGTTACAACCATTCTGAAGGAGCAATTAGTATGAATTAATTGTGCTCCTCCATATTTAGAGTTCAGAATTACCAAAGAAGCTCTCTGACAGTCTTATATACAACACAATACAACGATACGTTGTCTCATTACTCACAACAACACCCAGAAACCCTTCAGTACAGCGTTTCTTTAGAGACGCTATGCTAGGCTAAAATAAATATTCAACATATCCAGCCTCCTACTGTGCTTTCAGTGGAGATACCGGTGAAAAGAAATACGGCCTTCATGCTTACATGATCACAACAGCATTGTCACATATCCATGAAAATGTCTGGAGGTGTGTGCCAGAAAGAAAAATAAACTTTTCATCACGTTTTATTATTTTATTGCTTACATATCAATGTTGATGTTGTATTCCGCTCTGTTCCTGGAGAGATTTTTGTCAGGGACATAAAATTGAGGAATATTTATATACCGATTTGGGATTATTATTCTGTGAATATGCTTCGCTTTCCCCCTCCCCTCCCCCACCCATTTGGCATTTTAAAGCCGTGTCTTCTCTCGCGCTCGGCATAGATTCAGCGTTCTGGGAATAGATCGGCCATTGTGAATGAGTCACTGTATTCTCTTATCAAATATTTACCTTTCAAGCTCCTGCATCTGGTGTGAAGTGTAGACAAAAACAGCGGAAGTGTCAGCGCCAGCACACCGATGTTTGCGAACAACATCGCGCCGTCAACAATCTGATTTCGCACAGGTTCAAATTCATTTGGGGAACATCGCTGCCTTCACGTTCTGATATCTGTCTTATCTATGTGTGGCCTCTCTCATCCCATCCTGATATCTCTCTCCTCCTAATGTATCTCTGCCTCTGATGCATCATGAATGCTGCTTTTCTACTTAAGCTACTGCAAAACATAATAAAAATGAGATGTTAAAATTAACTTTTACACATTTTAACATGTAAATATGCTCCTTTAAATATATCATATGGAAGGAAACTAGCTAATACAACCAAAAAAACCAATACACATCACTTGGACCGTGTTTCATATTTAGAACCATGACCATTGTTGGCTTCTGCTGAGTTGCAAAATTCAAAGAAAGAACAAACAAAAGAACAGAGAAGTCAGCAGAGGACTATGAAAACAGCATGTAGTGACAAACGCTCGGGGAGATGAGCGAGTATCGTCCGGGTGAGGCAAGCGGAAAAGGAATTATATGAGTCTAAGCATAAATTCAGCCCAGGTGAAACGAGAGCCAGATAAGACAGCAGCTGTGCAAATGCAAGATCAGGTGATCAACAACAAAAAAGTTCAGGGGAGGAGAGTCTACGGCTGTAAAACAGTAATCAGTGCACAAATTCGATATAAATGAAAAATGAGTCAAAAAGAAGAGGTGCAATGCAGCAGAGGCATAAACAGAACGAAAGAGCCAAAATAACGATCACAGGTGTAAACAAAACTCAGTACTTACTGACCCCGTCTCATAAATTAAGCTAAAGATGTAAAAGATCATTTTTATTTCATTATTTCAGCGCTCGGCCCATCTGTTTGGTTCATCAATGGAAACACGCTGGGTGACGCAGACAAAGAAAGTTGATTTTTATGCTCATTTATGTTCATTTTCTGTGAAGTGGCCAAATGGAGAGGAGGCATAGATTGCGTGTTTATGCATCAAATGAAATCTGTACGTTTGATAGTGGTGATTACAAAGTAACACCGCCTGCATCAACAGATGGCTTTGAAGTACTGTTCGAAAAACTAGGGGCCATAATACGAAAATTTGAAAGACCGGATTCGGTATTCAGCGCCGCGAGCAGAATAGGATCACATTTCTGTTTACGCAAGGTCATGTTTCTGAACAACGCAATCCTGAGTAGGAAACTGAAGAGTTACAAAGTGACCAAACATCCTCTCCTGCTTTTAGCGAGGACGAAACGGCCGTGATGAAGGCACCGCGCACTCCTTAGTGAAGTGGGAATGGCGAGATGTTTTGCTTGACCCAACTTTGCTTATTTGTTCTGTCGTTCAACGGTGAAATAAATTTGGGAACATTGAGATGGAACATGAACGTAATCATTTTGACTAATGTGAGGATTTTGATAAGAGCCAAATGAAAAACACCAGGTCACGCTCAGCAGTCACTTTGTCTACATTAGTCACAAAAACAAGGGTCACTAGTTTTTACTTCCTGCAGAAATATTCAAGGTGCGCAACATACAGTGCATATGGATTTAAGCAGTCAAGCCTAGATTTTGCATATTTCTTGGATATTTCTTGCATAAATCTTGCATAAATCTTGGATATTTCTTGCAATTTTCTTGGATATTTCTTGCAATTTTCTTGGATATTTCTTGCAATCTTCTTGCATAAATCTTGCATATTTCTTTGACATTTTTTCTTAGATATATCTTGCATTAATCTTGCATATTTCTTGGATATTTCTTGCATAAATCTGGTATATTTCGCGGATATTTTTTCGCGTATATTTCTTGCATAAATCTTGCATATTTCTCAGACATTGCTTACATATTTCTTGGATATTTTTGCATATTTCTTGGATATTACTTGCATAAATCTTGGATATTTCTTGCATAAATCTTGGATATTTCTTGCATATTTCTTGCACTACTGAGTTCATTCTGACAGTCAGCATCACAAACGCAACTGCAGTAATAAATTCAGAACAGAGTAACTAAGACAAACAAAGAAAAAAAAGGAATTTGTATCATAAGGTTTCGCTCAATAAGACACCAGTGATCTGTCGCTTTAGGCCATCTTGTACTTCGATGCCAACGTTTGAGTAAACCCGACCTGTATTGTCCAGAACTAGGCAGACCTCCAATGCGAAATTCTAAGCTGTAAGCATGAAAAAAAATAAAATAACAAGCTAACATTTGACAGACAGTCTGCACGAATCCTCCGAGGCTCCTCTGGGTCAGGTCTCCAATCCACCCAACTGATTTTAACTTCAAGCATACTGAAAATCTGGAAATGAAGCTTCCTCCGCAGTCATTAAGGAAGAAAAACTTGTCAGCCATATTAAAACGCAGCGATCTCTGACAAGCGACTCGTTCTCCATTTTCCCTCAGAAGTGGGGTTGAGCCGCGGCGTCGTGCTCCTGCTCTGCCCTTTATGTGAGGTTGGTAACCTTGAGCGGCTGAACATCATCATTACTGAACTGCCTTCTCATCTCATCAGCATGCAAGAATCTCATTTGCGGGCCGTATCTCTGGGAGTAGAATCCCCACAATGCAATATTGAATTGCATGAGTAAATGGATTTCCAAGTGCCTTCTCACATATTACATCTTTATGTGTTTAGGTAGACAGCAATATTATAGCAGCAAACAGGGTTGTGTAACGCTGAGTTATCTATAGACACTTCAATCAGTTTACTGGTAATGAAGTCGTCTGCGCCGCGATAATTTATTGTTGGGTTTCTTGCCGTGCTAATGGTGTTTTGCCTCATTAAGTCAGACCGTCGAGGCAGATATTTTGTCATACGCGGGTTTTACTTTGGTATCAGGTAAAACTGTGATCCCCGTTACACACACACACACAACCAGACACACACAGACACACACACACACCCACACACGTCAGCCTCGGCTACATATGCTTATAGATTTAATCATTTGTGTTGTAATTCACGTGTACCGCTCGTCAGTAATAACGACCTACAACGCGCATACCAATTTTTCCCCGGGTATAATCACGGCGGCGGCGCTCATATATCAGCGCGCCAAAGAGGAGAGGGAGAATTTGACAGTGTTAAAATTCATTACCCTGACAGTCTCTTTTTTCCGTCTGTAAACAATACCTTTAACCGAGTTCTCCCCGACTTGTGTTGGCCGTTAAATCACGCGGCAGCTCGACAGAGGTCATTAGTTTTAATGGATACATTGATGAATGGCCGCGTTGGCCGGGATGATGAGGTCAGGAAAGGATCGGGGTGCGGAAACGGCCCCTGATCCTCGCAGGAAACGAGCCGGCGATAGCATTAACGCGTCGGCGCTGTGTACGTGTGATATTCTGGCATTTTTGTAACAACCAAGGTTATTGTCATCACGCACTCTAATAGCTGCTGAAGTGCCTGCTGTAGAAACAAAACTTGGCAGGCCGATATGAACTAAAGGTTACAGTTGCTGAGTAAAGTGGCACTCTGGCTGGAGGCTCCACGGTGTGCGCGGACTTTCTGGCCAAACTAATCAAATATTTCAAAGAAACAACCTCCACTGTGCACCCAGCTGCAATCACTCTGAAAACATTACATGATTAGTTTTGTTGCCTTGTAAATCTTTCGCTTTTACAAAGCAGCCAATGGCTTCTAAATCCTTGAATTTCTTCAGACTCTCTGCATCCCTGCTTGTTTTCCCAAAGCCATTAGGTTTTGCTGTTCTCCGATTTTTTTTTTTCCTTTTTGGGGAGTGGGGAGTTCTTTTTTTCTTCTTAATCACCGCTACCACTCTTTTCCCTCGGTTACCATTGCCACTTTAATCTCCAATCCAAGCACACTGCGTAAAACAAACAACACAAAACAAATAATATAAACAACAAGTATATTGCACTGTAAATTTCTATACGGTACACACCGTGTTCTATTCCTGGCAATTTTGACTTAAAGGCTCCCCTGAGGAGGGTTTCTGCTGTCTTTTTTATTTATTTATTTATTTATTTATTTAACCATGATAAGGTAGCTAATAGAACGTTTCAATGAACCAGTCCCCAAACTATCATCATCACCATCACAAGGACAAACACAGAGGACTTTAATGCAAATATGACACAATTAGCAAAGTATATTACACAATATAATATAAAGTGAGTTATGTTATGACCATTTCCAATAGCATGTTGAGCTTGATTTCCTATTATAATAAATATAATTTTGCATATACACTTGGGATGTTGTAAATCTAATCTGCAATTTCCTTCAGGATTATAATGTTAAAGATAAAGTATCTATTTTTCTACCTAATCTAAAAAATAACAAAAGTCAGTATTTATTTTAGATGAAGACAGGATAAGATCTATATTTTATATATATAGATATATATGTTTTTGATGGTTTGATGTAAAGCCCCTCCTACCTCAAATGAATCAATTTACAGCTGTGTGGGAACCAAAGCCCTAAACCGTGCAGCATTACTGTCAAAGCCAGTTTAGCTTGACTGTGCTCCCTTCCAGCTGACGCGGGGAACTGATGAGGATGCAGGTTTGAGAATCCGTGTTCAACATCAGAGAGTGACTGAGGGCAAAAGATATCAAATGATAAATGATCCTAAATATGAGATAACTTATTAATGACTGTTTGATGTGGACTGGGTCCAGCCCGGAATAATGAAAAGTCACATTTGTCAAGTCAATAGGAAAACAACGGCACGGCATCAATAATGATGTGTCACTTCAAAAATTCATCACACAAAAAAAGAAGAAGAAAGAAAATGATTAGTCATTTTCAGAAATCCTGGGAGAACAAAGGCCATTAGTCTCTTCTATTATTGCCTCATTCAACTTTGTTCTACCAAGAAGTGTTGGCTAATGTTTTTAAAGCACTGAATGTATAGTTCAGGGTATTTTATTACTCGTCTTACAAATAGCTGCTGTAAATAGGCTACAATGTGTTTATTTGATCAACATATTTACTTCAACTTCGCGTCTTCCACATTCCGAAATCTTATATAAAATCAAAACTAAAGATTTGTGCTAACTGGTGAATGTATCTGTTATTTTCTGGACTTCTGAATCATAAATGGAGCTACAAAGCAGCCCTAGGATGACGTACAGTACACAGGGCTCCCGCACACATGCACACACACAGCTCACAGCCTGAACAACCGTAGAGTTTCACCTTCAGCGTCTCTTAACATCCAGCGCGGTGGCGAACGCGCTGTGCTTTTTTGGTAATGTTTCGCCCCGGTGCTGTCAAACCAGCAGCCATCAGCTTTGTGTGCATAGCTACACAAACAACCAATTTATAAGCCTGTTTGACAGATTCATTGTTTTGTTTTTTTTAATTTAATTGGCTCATGGTCAGCGTCGGTCTACGCAGCAGAAACAAAAGGCAATTTTCTGCCGCTGTTGTCTCGCACAGAGTTACCGACTAGCGTGGAGGGTGCTTATTGATTTATTCACCAAAGGCAAATTTGCCAGCATATGTGCTTTATGGGTGCTTATTCCAGAATGTGTGTGTGACATCTGTCTATTTGTCAGGTTATTGATGGAGGTTTGAAAGTGTCTTTGTCTTTAGTGGAAGATTGTGGGATGGCGTGACTCCAGATTGATTTATTGATTGATGCCAGATATGTTTGAATGGTTTATGGTCTATTCAGTGATGCTCATTTTGAATATTCTGATATGTTATCAGATATTATGGTCAATAGCCAACATATATTGGTGAAAAACGTGACAAAAGAGACAAACAGAGGGATGAGGTTGAATAAGATGTAGCTGGAATAAATGGATGGATATTCTGGTGATTTCAGCTGAATACTGGGTGAAATCCTTCAGGATCAGGGCACGGTCCCCCCTCCCCCCTCCAGTGGAATTGAATTGTGATTACCGAGATGTAGCATTACTCCCAGATTTGGTAAGTCCCCTGAAACACACTGAGCATGACACAAACAACCCCAGGATTTAGGGCTTCCGTTGCCGGCGTAGCTCAGCGGAGAGATCACGGCCCTAACCCCGACAAAGGAAGGATCCACCGCACCGCAAATCATAGAAAATAAATTCAACAACATCGCATTCAGCCTCTCCAAATTTAGGATCCGAAAGGTCTCGTACATCTACGTGCAGACGCCCTTTTGAATCCGTTTTTGTGAAAACTCTCGCTCTACGGAGTCGCGAGCGCCGAAGCTCTCGGTTGCCATGACCCGCTCCACGAGCGTTTGATCTCTCTCCACGCCACCGCGACTTGCGAGATGCCTTTGTTGTCTACACAAAGATTTCTTCATTCGCCGTTTCACATTTCTATCAGACTGACACACGGGGACGAGCCGAACGTTGGCTCAGAATAAAATGCCGCACGCTCCCAGAAGCTGCGGCTCGTGCTACACTTTACACTAAAGGTACAATAACACACACACTTCCATTTACCATTTTTTTTTTGATGATCAAATAAACATGGAAATTTTGATGAATTATTCCAAAGAGACGACTCGTTGCAGAAGTCGTACGGTCAGAAGACGTCTTAATTAAAGAGCAGCGACACGGTGCAAATTAAAACGCAACCAAGGCAAACTGTAAAACGTAGACACACCGATAGCTTTGTCTGCTGGAGCCGTGATCACAAATGACGCTCTACGTTTCTTAAATTAGCTGTGGTCATAGGGGAAATGCTTCCAGAACAAAAATATAAGCCGTCCGGCTCCATTTAAGGATACAGTAACGCAGCAGAGATTTATTGTTGCATTGA
>OMNV01012733.1:0-27108 GCA_900303265.1 Brotula barbata
TCTGCAGCTATGCGTTTTTATCCCAAAATTCCAACGAGCAGGTCAGAGCTCCCCTTAATTTGCCATGCAGAATGGCAGAGAGAGGGAGTGAGAGAAAGAGAGAGAGAGAGAGAGAGAGAGAGAGAGAGGGAGAGGGGGAGGGGGAGACAGAGAGAGAGAGAGAGAGAGAGAGAGAGAGAGAGGGGGAGGAGAGAGAGACAGAGAGAGAGAGGCAGAGAGAGAGGGAGACAGAGAGAGGGAGAGGGAGAGGGAGAGAGAGAGAGACAGACAGAGAGAGAGAGAGAGAGGGAGAGAGAGAGAGAGACAGAGAGAGAGACAGAGAGAGAGAGGCAGAGAGAGAGGCATTTTAGAGCATATCTTAATAATTTAGTAATTAATCTAGTCTAAACCCGTCGTACGATGAGGTCATTGTTGATGGGGACATGGTGCGATGACATTTGAGGAATATTTTCAAACTGGTAAATCTGAAGAATCCACTTTAGGAGATACATCGATGCAATCCAACAGAAGAAGGATGAAGTATACAATGATCAGCTTTTGTTGACATTGTATCAGACAGGTGTTGACTTACAACACGTCCACACACACACACACACACACACAAGCAAACAGCAAGTTTGGAATGTGATATTACTGGCAAAGGTTATAACACCAAACAGAACAACTCAGGAAGAATTTGAGAAACTCTCCGTCTTCTGTGGTGGTGACAGATGAAGACAATGAGTAAGCGAGGCAGCACAAGCATATGGGACAGAGCCCGGCGTCACCAGGGGTCACAGAAATACTGGGCACATTTCAACTTCAATTAACCCTCTCCCATCTGTCCCGCTCTCTCTGTCAGTCTTTCTCCTTCCATCAGGATCCAAAGTAGTCATGGAGTGCCGTACATCTGTTTCGAGGTTGTGACATGAAGGAAAACAGCGCCAGCGCACAAAGATTGTTTTTACCGTTTATGTGCCACTGACTCCAAAATCTGATGTCTTTTATTTTTCTGTTCTCTTTAACCATCCCTGTCAAAACAAGCCTGCTGCAATAAATTAGCAACGATACGGCCTTCAATAATTCAGACGAGCAAGAGCTGTCTTGTGCAGTGACAGTGTCATGGAGTTCCCTGACATATACAGAGCGTCCCCCAAGACGAGCCGTCTAAAGTCTCGGCGCTCTGCAGTCAGCGGCAAACTCACAAACGCTGTCAAAAGGTTAACGACGGCCAATGAATGTAGAAGAAGGGAACTTACACCGGCAAGTCCTTCAAAAATATGTTCTGCAACACATAATCTTCTGAGTGCACTCGGCATGGCCAGACAGAACTCAGCGAGATTACGCCAATAAAACAGAGTGCCAACAAGTACAGGTGAGATATAAATAACGGCAGCCAGGCCAAAATAGACAAAAGAAGCAAGGACAGTCATCAACAGGCAGACAGACAGACAGACAGAGAGACAGACAGACAGAGAGAGACAGGAAGACAGGAAGACAAGGACATACATGTTTTCTATTCCTGTCTCCCAAACACTTTTTGTCTTTTCAACCTTATTTAAAGTCACACCGGGTTATGGAGGAGTCATTAACACGGGTCCATCCATCCACGGGTGGAGGAGGAGGAGGAGGAGGAGGACGAGGAGGAGGGCCAGGCGGGGCGCCGCTGGCATGAAACGTCACACTGTAACATTACATCTGTGAGTCGGACGAATGGGGCTGTGGCTATGTCCTGGTGCTGCCAGGACATAGCCATAAAAGAAGGAGTCAAACCCACTGTGGTCCTTCCTGTCACACGGCTGCACATTCCAGGCTGCCGGAGGTTTGTGGATATAGGAAGCAAAAGTCGCACACAAATAATAACAAGCACGCCTAAAAACCCACTCGTACATATGAAAGAAACATAAAGAGCTGCTGCATGTCAGAGCCAGGCAGCTATCAGAGCGCCTGTCCTCCGCTCCTCAGCAGTCTCCTCTCTCTCCCTCCCCCTTCCTCTTCCTCTCATTGCCTTCAATCCCCTCTTCACCCCGTGCATCTGAGATCAACACCTAGCCGTGTGCAGGTGCAAGGCTGCTGGCAAGCTGTCAGCTCAAGTCTCCTTTTCTTAAACACGCACATCCACACACAGGAGCCCACGCACACATAGGCGCGCACACACACACACACACGCTCACAGCTTGGCTCCGACACAGCCGCTTCCCACTTTGTGAACTGGTCCCCGCAAAGCGAGCGGGCTCACGCTCGCACTGTCAACACATAAAGGAAGACTACGGCGACAGTGCTAAAGGTTGAAAAACACAGGAAGAGATGGACTGAGGCAAAATTACAGTTCAAATGAGCGTTTTCAAATGTTACGCTGAGTCTCCACAGTCTGTTTTCCCTCCAGCTTCGTATTTTCGGCTCTGTGGTTGTTCAACAGCTCAGTGTAAATTCTGCTCTGAGTTATAGCAGCGCTGGATGTTGTACGTTTTGGCTGTAAACACTCTGGAACACAGTTATGCAAATATATTCCGTGCAACTGTTCACTGTACACAGCATGTTACATGACCAACATTACCAGCAAGACAGCCTAATAAATAACAGAACACATATTGGAGTTTGGTTCTGGTTTAGCTTATTTTCTAGTATTTGTACGTTAAGTCTTGTTGTGTTAATATCTAAAGCTTTTATAGCTGTGCGTTGTCAGCTAACTGCTTTACCTGTGCTTTAATGTATTATATATCATATGTGCTACATTATATTCATGTTTTATACATAATTCTTTTATTGACTTTTCATTTCTTTGCATGTTTTGATGTTTAAGTGATTGATTAACGTGCCCTGTCCCTTTAAAAATAAAATGAAATGAAATAAAATAATATCTGACTTGTCGTGACTGCATTAATCCGTTGGATCAAAAGGATCATTTGCTGCGTATTTCCCGCTGTAGAAGACAAACACAAAAACACACCCCAACACTAACACATAAGCAAAGGTACATAAACCGTGTGGTGACCTCTAAAGCTGTGAACATGGAGTCTACATGGCCCAGGGTCATCTGACAGCTCTAAACAAGACTCTCATTAACACCAGGCCATTGCAAGCACCTGCTGGCAGTGTGTGTGTGTGCGTGCGTGTGTGTGTGTGTATGCGTGCCATAGTCGAGGGGTGCAAGTTGACACTGAGGAGAGAAGACACCTTTGGTCTTCAGACATAAATCCTATCATACAAACAGACACACACAGTTTAGTGTGTTCAGTAGAAGCAGCGGTTTCCAAAAGCGGATTGTAACACTGACGTCCCGTTCTGTGTGTTTATATCGAAAACATGCATTTTATCGCAGAAACACCTGAGAACGCACGGTAAGCAATGCTTAAGATGCAACATTCTGACATGTTTCCACTGCAGCGCTCGCCTCTCTTCTTACCAGTTTAAATAAAACACAGAGATTATTGTGGGACGGAGAAAAATCCTCGTCTCGTTTTTAGAGCGTGAAGTTCTGGGTGCGAGAGGATTTCAATAAACGCCGCATTTGAACTTTAAGGGTGCTCAATCAGGACATAACCAGTATTGACACCTCTATCTTATGAATGAATAAAGTGATGGATTTGTTTGAAATAGTAAAGTGACAGTAAATCCATGTGCTTTATTCATGCTGTTTATCCTCAGTCTTTGCTATAAATTGGAGATAGCGAGCGTGTGAAGCGGAGTGAGCGTGCCGATGCCGCCATGCTTTGCTAGGAACGGTATAATTGATCCCACCTAATTAATTATGGTCCAACACAGAGAAAAGTTATCGTTGTCACTCCATCGACTCACCACTCTGCCTCCCTCCGTCAGACGGCAGGAGGAAAGACCCAGATAAGCTCCCGGAGCTGTGAAAGGCAGCGGCTTGTTTGAAGTCTCCCTCTCTTCTCGGGCTGATTCACCATGCCCGTTTAGCCGACTTCACATTACCATTTAAATAAAGAGGCTAGCTAAATGACCACTGCTGGCACATAAAAAGGGAAATTAAATTGTTTTTCTTCCTCGCGGCACTCTATTCTTTTCTTCTCCGGCTCGTGCTCATCATTTTTTTTTTTTTATTTGGACTGAGGGAATGGTTGATAAAGTGCAGAGAAAATGCAAATGCAAAATTAACTGTTGATCTTTAATTACAGGGTAAATTTAATCTCTTTAATGGGTAACAATGACACACAAAGGTAAGCAGAAATAAAACAGCCCGAGCACGCTGATCTCTTGAAGATTTCAAAAATGAATTATGATAAACCGACACATCAACAAACAAACAAACAAACAAACAAACACAGCCTCTGGCCATTCTTCGCCTGCCTTTTAAGACTGCGAGCTTAAAAGCGGCCTGAGAGATGTCGGAGCATTAGGCCTGTTGGGCCCACAATTATTATCAAATGCACATTTAGTGCTGGATTTACAAAGTGGAGCGTGCTGGTGGTAAGTGGGTCCAGTAAAATCTTCTTAGAGTATTCCTTGTAATGAACCGTGATAGTGAGCGTGTAAGGGCTCCCCTGATCTGCCTGCACCTCGCTTTCTGCTTAAGTTATCAACCTCCACATTTTAAAGCAGCATATTTACAATTTTCTAGTCTGCAGCGAGTGGAAGTGGCCTCACGTATAAAAAAAAAAAAGAAAAAAGAAAAAAGCATGAACTTGCTCACGTCACTGTACTTGATTCTCCCCCCAGAGCTTAAATGTGCTTTGAGTTTGTTTAATGCTCCAACGCACTCTGCTGCCCCTCGATAGCGACGCGCCAACAATTTGCGTAACCGCTCCTTCATTTTAAGACCAACACACCCATGGGTGCACACACGGGGGCAAGTGCATTTGCTACGTACACGACGTGGACGCCGGGCGTGAAAATGACAACTGCGTCTGTGTGACATCAATGACACTTGCGCTGACACTTCACGCTGGGTGTAAGGTACGGGGGAGAGTGTGTCTCTTTAATGCAGTCGGATCTGCAGCTCGGATGGGCGAAGCTGCAGTCCGAAACCCTTCTCCTCTCGTCACCGACGAGGAGAGAGGATTGCGTCGGACACAGATTGATTGCCCTTGAAATGTAAGAAAATTGCTCGGCTTGTAACAAGCTTTATTTACTACATTAAATTATCATTAAAATGCTATTAGCGCAATTAGTTGATTTCCATTTCCAACGATACAGCTACGGCGACGGAGAGGCACACGCAGAGAGATGGAAGCGAAGGATTGTGGGGAGAGGACAAGAAGTAAAGTTAAAGTTATTAGAGACAGGAAAGTGGGAAGACTGGAGAAGAAAGAGGAGAGGATTTGTTAGGCGAGGTGAGGAGAGTCAGGAAGGAGAGAGCAGTGGGAGAGGAATATTAAGCAGCTGTAGTGATTAGGGCGGTGGTGCAGAGTGGCACTGTGACAGTGACATTGGCTGCCATTGGCAGCCCACACACCACGGTGATTCACTGGAACCTGCTTCATTTGGGCCATAATTAGCTTAAATGTTCAGAGAATGAAAAATTCATCATCGCCTTGAATCGTGTTAATTGGGGGAGCCGTCTGCATTAATAGAGGCCATTTAGAGGCGCGTATGTGTGTGCACTTAAACAGTATAAAGGTATGTGAGTGTCTGTGTGTGTGAACGGGAAAACATCCATCTGTGTGCTTACGTCTATTTGCAAACATACAGACGGCTCTCGTTATTTTGAAACAAGCGTCTTCCAGCGGATTAAGACCTCTGAAGGTGAAAACTCTGACAGCTGCATTCATGTTTCATGTTAGTCTCCAAAGGTAAACGATATAATGTGAGGATGCGAGGACGTACAGGTACAGAGGAAGGACGGCCCCTTTAGATTGTTGGCTTGATTGGCAGGATCAATCATGTGTGTTAATGACTTTGAAGACCAAAAACAGAATGCGTCAGTATCAAATCACTGTGTATTAACCCCGGTGACACTTTTAGATAAACAAGGTGACAGACAGGAACAACCAAGTGCTCATTTATCACAACAATAACAACGGTCTGAACACTCCGTGTAAAAAAAAGAGATGAAAACATACTTGAAAAATGATCTTAATCAAGTATTCAGCAATGATGTCACAGTCCAGTAGGAACAGAGAATCACCATTAAACTAAAAAGGAGATGGTTCAGTCATATGACAGAGGACAGGGTGGATTATGGTCCAAGAGTGAAAACACCCAAAGCATCGTCTGTTACGGAACATTTCACACTAAAATCCAGCGATAACACAGCTGTGTGTGTCACGGCAAAAGATATAAGCAAGAGCGTTTAAGATGCTACCTGGCTGCTAGTTAAAAGTAGCCGTTTACTATCCAGTATGAAAGTAGCAGCTGAATATCTTCCGTTATGACAGTGATGAGCCCCCAAAACGTCCATTCATGAGTGGTTTGAGTGGGATAACATGGGGCTGCCTGCTCGCTTATACAAACACAGCACCCGACCCTGCATTTACACCGATTTCTGCAGTCTTCTTCATCATGACAAAATCAAAGTCATCCCGCACACACGAACCGTAGACAACAGCTCGGAGTCTGTTAGGTTATCTTATTCTCCGTGTTGCAAGGATAAGTGGTTCTAAGGAATGAATGGATGATGCTTTTAAGACGTCATCTAATACCAAACACCTGAAAATTAATCAAAAGAACTGATGGATTATATGTTGTGTAAGATACACAGAAATGTGTGTTTTCCTGTGTATTTGAGTAGGTTAACGGTGCTCAATCACTGCTGTAACCATTATGAAGCCCAAACAAACGAGCCAGATCACAGTGAGATCACAGTGATGAGGCAATCCAGCAATCCCAGTAAGAGAAACCAGCGTGGCTGCAAACAGAAGTCAAGAGCTTTGTTTAGTTTGGTGGACGCTGTGGCAAATATTTGGTTCAGCCGGAGTGATTATGTTGTTGGACTTATTCAGTAACAAAAACCTGCGTGTGTATGCAAACAATGTGTGTATGTATGTGTTTGCCTGCGGGAACAGACTTTGTTACCGAGTGCTACCATATGGACACTCCCTTTCCAGGAGGCATCAAAAGATGTTTCCATGTCGTATTTTCACATTCAAAGCAGTAACAATCTCATAAAGAGAATGCATTACTGCCACCTATTACACGGCGCTGCTGTGTACTGCGTCTGCATAAAAAGCAAAAGGTGGACAAGATAGATCAGACAATGTTCCAAGAAGCTCCATAAAAGCACTGAAATGACCATATTCATTAGGATGCGCGTGTGTGACATAAATACGTCTCCGTCTATACCGCAGTGTGCTGCGAGAACACAGTGTTCTGCAACAAACAGCGAGACTGCAGAGCCCAGCACAGTCTGGACCAGCTCAGCCCAGCCCAGCCTGACCGAGCCGGCACTAATCCATCATCTCCACCACTGAATCATCGTGCTGCCAATAAAGCCAGGCAGCAATACATTACAGGCATGTGGCAGGCTTTAGCGATAATGACATTGAGAAGTCCCCTTGGGCTGTAGGAAAGCCTGGGTGCATGACACACTTGCTTACAGAGGCAATAATATATGAAAATGCATCAGCGTGCCAGACAGCGGGGAGGGATGAGAAGATGAGGGAGAGAGCACGGCTCCGACTTTTCTAAAGGAAGTGAAGATGATGGCCTCTCAGTGACCACTTCCAATCACGTTTCAACATGGACTCAAATCAGTTCAACGTTAGGGGTCATTTCAGACGATCCACGCCGTAAACGAGCCATTTCACAAACCATCTACTGCATGTCAACACTCAACTTACCACAGTCTGGGTTCCCCTCACCTTCGTTGCAGATGCGGGTTCGAGCCTGCTCGCGCTCATCAAACACACTGTTTACCCCCTGATCTGAATCTACAGCCAAGAGACGTGAAGGTGAGAGCAAGAGAAGCTGAGCGTGTAGAGGAAAGCTGGCGGAGGTGTGAAAAGGCCTCCACACTGATGTATGGCTGAACAGGAAATGCTCATCTGCCTTTGCAATCTGTATTGTACAGAGTCTCACTCCTGTGTGAATCACTACACGGAAACAAAACAACCACAAACTATTATTGTAATTTTCACGTTTAAAACTCAATGTGTGCCGGGTTACCGTATGCAGATAAACGTTGTATTAGCCTGTGGGTCGTGAAAGTTTTATGAAACGCATTTACAGGTCACTGCAATCCATTTAACTGATAAAAACATTCACATCAGTTCAGTGGTGTTGCCAAAATAACTACGATAAGATCCGAGTTAGGTTTGAGCTCACAGTACAGCTTCTTCAAGTTTACAGGTGAAAACCACAGTAAAATAGAACACGTGGAGTCCATGCTACTCCATAACACGGTGAACACGAAGGTACGGGCTCACTGACGTCTGGATGAAAGCTCTCAAATTTGACCTTCTCGGTTTCTTTTGGAATCAGAGCACTTCGTTCAGACATGATTACCCTGTTTCAAACCGCCTCCCATTGTTTGGTTGGCTCAACCTCTGCAAGTTTATTTGTTCCATTAAAGTAATTAAAAACAAACAAGTGAACCAACCGAATGTATAATTCTGGCCACAACCTTGGAGAACAGTTCTAGGTTCATAGTATGAATTTGTGTGTCTTTGAGAGAGGTGAGAAGACAAAAGAAGAACAGACAAAAAGAAAGCAAGAAGTTTGCACTGATAGAATAAAAGACTGGATTTATTTCTGTTGGTCTGTACATTAAACAGGTGCTCCTCACTGCAGCAAGAGAAACACAGAACAGGATGCTAAGCATCAAAAGTTGCTCACATAGCAGAGGTGTGGCTGGTTTAGCAAAGACATGTACACTCTCAATCGCATACAACACTTTATTTTTTTTTTTTTGTTAATGTAGGATTGCCTTTGGAAGGCTAAAGTAGGACGAGGGAGTGAAAACTGCAATAGTCTCGATATTCTTTTCACATTATCATAGCAACTGGAAATACACCTTACAGCAATAACCCTGTCTTCAATTAATGAGCATTGCAATGTAGTTACAACTATTACAGGCAGCCCTGTGGAGTTCACTTATAGTTCTGTATGCATCTGTTGCGTCCCCATTGTCCCCGCTGAGTCAAGCTCAAGGCTGCGGACAACATTCAAAGTGTTGAATACTATCCGGTCCTGGCCCTCCACCAACAGTGATGTGGTGCTACAACTCAACACCTGCATAGGAATTCAATTTGACAGAAAACTCTTGGGGTCAATTCCCTGGATCAGAGCAAAGCATGACATTGAACCATTGAGAAACAGTCCAAACAATGGACTTAAGCACTTCCATGAAACCAACTGCTCTGTGTCTAAACACATTGCTCACAGTAGAAAAGAATTCCCCAGCATGTTTCATGTTCACAGACACAGTCAGAGTAGAAAATACATACATATACTGTTACATACTGACAGGTAAACCACCCAAAGAAAAACACCCACATACTTCAAACGCTTTGGCGCAGGAAAGGTTCCATTGGTGTCACTGCACAGGGCAAAAGAAAATGTATACTGCACTTTTAGTACTAGTAGTCCAGACGCTGTGTGGTGCTCTACTTATTCTACTTCACAGTAAAACTACAATAAAATAATTTTGAATACTAAAGCTTATATTTTTTTTTTGACACATCTATATTCAGTAGCTTGGATGTATGATACAACTGGGGAATCACGGCTGCTCACTGACACACTAACACTCTAAATACAGTTATCTTGATTGTACAATGAAGATTCTCAGTTAATATTTTCAGACACATTCTTGCCCAGTACATTCCCCAAATAATTTCTCATTTAAAATTCTAATACATGTATTTTCCCCCATTATAACATCATTGGAAACTCTTTCCCTGTGCTGACCAGTTTGACTCCAGGAGAACATGGTTTTGCTGAGGACTTCGACTACTGTAAGAGACACTGCCCAGGGGATGTAACCACTGACCAGCGGTATCCTGTTGAGTTAATGGTCATCTGAGTGTGAGATCTAGTCATGTTGTAGCTAGTGTAACCTGATCTAACCATTAGAAATGCATATTTCTGAAATACAATGCGACAATGTGGGACAGGTAGACAACGGGTGCTAGAAGCAGATGCATCCATTTAAAATCAGCGACATTTGAGGTACTTGTGAAACTCACAGCTGAGGATATGATCACTATCTACAATATTTGGATGGATAGCATATAGTAGATAATAGTAGGGTTATCACTTCGCAAAACATTTTGGCTTAAGATTTTATTAAGCTGATTAGCTGAGGGGATATTGGCGATTAACACACCTGAATAAAACATAGCTATATGAGGATAAAAACATAGAAAAACAGCACCATTTGAGGTCCGATAAGACAGATCAGTTTAGAACTGTTTGCTGGTAGCACCGTCAACCAGTAAAAATCTCAGAACGCAATACAGAGACGGAACACAACCACTGATCAACTGCACAACATAGCAAGAGCGGAGATATATTCAGAGACAACCCCTCACACAGACACCCGTTTACAGCAGCATCATTAAGCAGGTAATAAAACAGATTCTTTTTTCCTAAGAATGATATTGTGTACTGAGGTGTTTTATAAGTTTTATATGCTGTACATGTTGAGAGTAACCAGGTATACTTTTCCTATATTTTTTAATATACATACATAGTTTACAGTCACGGAGAAACAAACACCAGAGTAACAATGAGGTAGGACGGTGAAGCTAGATGAAGTAGAACCGGGTTGTGGATTGTATACAAAGTTACTGCAGATCTTTGAATGTGTATAGCTACTTTCAGAAAAATATAGACCTAACAATGTTTTCCTCCCACCCGTCTTGTCTGAAATAAGTTGACATCGTATCTGAGGTTCAAACAGTAATGGATTTTGTATACACTTAGTTTCGAAAACTGAGAAGAAGCCATTTATCGTTTCACACAGTGAAGCTCGAACTCATCTTTTCCCAATCAACCTGTCAAAAAGCAACATAAAACTCTCTCACTTGTGAAGGTTTGACAGTTGTACACAACATAAGCCCAAACATTAAGCTAGGAGGACAGGATTTGCTATTATCTTGTTACTTATGCTTTTTTCTATAAAAAAATCCAGTCCATAAAATGTCAGGAGAGAAAGGAGCTCACGGTGGTACAGGAAAGGGACAACAGAACCAGCAGGGGTTCAATTACTAAACACACACTTAATTGTGAAAGTAATGGGCAGTCTGGTACTCCTTTACGGAACCAGACTTCTCTGTAGCCTTAATATCCAATTTACCAATAGGACCAATTTATTGGTGTATCACCAATAAGATGCCAAATCTTAACTGCTCCTCTTCATGTGACTCCTTTGATAGAGACTGGCCTTGCTGTCATAGATTAAGCCAAATCTGGGTTAAAACAAACTTTCATACAGATTTCATTCACTGAAGATGCTTTTAGGTCAAGGCTTAGTTTTAACAAAGATCCTGGAAGTAACAGCTCTTAAAGCAATAACCCCTATCTTAACTACGCCCCCTCTGGCATCAAACCAAAGACAAATACAAAATGTGTCAGCAGAAATCCTTTTCTCAAAGACACACCATCGACATCCTCTTAAGATGCATGTTTTAAACACGCCAACACGTAGATGCTGTTTTGTACAAGAACAATGAGGACAAACAAAATAAAGCTAGATGGCAGCATGTAAAAGACATAGTTTTGGGAAACAAATATACTTTATGCCACCGTCTCGGCGGCTTAAGATTCACTAAACTCGATCACCTTGGCAAGGGCAATTTTTGTGCAAACGCAGCTGATTCCTTAGTCAGCATCCCCTCCGTTACCTTTGTCTCAGAATTCAATACTTTGGCTTACAATCCACTCATTTGTAAAAAATACACAATTATCTATATATAGCTCATATCTACACACAACCAGCATCGTGACACATTAAAGCACATAATCAAGTCCGCGTGCACGTTTTGTCATTTGATCGGAAAATCTCTCGATTGATTAATCGTGTTTTGGGGAGGAAGCCAAGCAAGCAGTTAAAAGTAGAATTTTCCATTTTTGCTCTTCCATTCACGAGGGGAAACCGTTTATCGTTCAGGCAAACGTGGTGGAGCTGCAGAACCAGTCTGAGTGTAACGTGACCGGTGCAGGCCTGGTTTTCCCGAACAGTGCAAACACACCATCTGTGAGTTGAATATTCTTTTTGGAAGTCTTACTCTCTTGAGCTTGTTGGTTGAACTGACTGACCAACATCATAAGGTAACGTTGCTATACAACTTACAAACTAAAATGTTATAAGGTGCTTCATGATAATACAAAGACTGCTAGGCCTTATTCTATATATACTGGATGAATACTACAAATAAATTTCTTTAAGATTCAAAAAATTGTCTGGAGGTTTAAAGTGCATTCAATGTAAATGATTTGTGATGATTTGACTACTGCATCTCAGTGGCTTAAGTACAATGACGTAACATTCCAGATTTATACCTTACTGTGGCAAATCATTAGAAATCAACGATATACACTACAAGAAGCTCATAAACTACTATATGTTGTGAACGCATGGGCTCTGTCGAACGTTAAGAGGAGCCTTGGATCTCGTGTCCACAGAGATCACTTTGGCTACGATAGGGAGACATTTTGTTTTCTTTAGCTTGTAGATATCACCAATCTACAATTGGATACAATGTCAAGCTTAAAGCCATCAACTCTTTTGAAAACATCAAAAGCATAAATGTAAATATAAAATTGTCAGGTAACAAGGAATTAAAACATCGGCTAAAACACCAGCCAACACTGGACCAGAAGCTTAAAATGGTAACACATTGACTAGAAACTGAAAAATGTTTGGTGAAAAAAAAAAAAGAGTATCGTATGTACACTAAAATGTCTCCAAAGAAAAAGTAACAAAAGGCTGATATGAACTTTAGAAAATAACAAAAACCCAAACAGACAGAATAACAGAGAAATAAACCAACCGACAAACAAGAGTCTTGAGTGTGAAGAGGAGAAAGGCTTGATGGGCAGCTCTGCAGCAGATTCACAGTTAGCCACAGCTAGGTCACAGTTGAGATTTCGATCTGCAGCATTTAGTTCCAGCCTGCAGACAGCCACACAAACCATTTTGGATCAAAACAATAACACAAATGGACAGAAGAAGAACGTGAAAAAAAAAAAAAAAACATACACAAAAATCAGGACAAGTTCTGATGGCATAGCTCATAGGAAAATTGTCACTGGAGCAACCTTACTTTATTCCCAAGTGGCGTGTCTTAAAAAAGAGGGGGTTATTATGGGGCTCAGCAGGACCCGAGAACTTCAACAACACAACGGTGCTCCAGACAGCTTTACCCACAGCTAACACTGCTTCCACACCAAGGATGATCTGAGCTGGGCCCTGATTTTCTCCCCACATTGTCTTGTGTAGCTCAGCTCAGGTCAGGTCGAGGGTGTGAACCACACAGAAAAAAGTACCTATAGCCACCTCGTACATTCTCACAGCAAAGTGCAGGTGAAGCTTCAACAGTTCAGCTTACTGTACAGTTACAATCACAGCTTACTAGAAAACCCAGGGAAATACAATTCCCTAGTGATTGCTAAATCCATTATAAGGCCTTTCTGGGCATTAACATGGCTGTACCACTCACTACAACTCATTAAACAGTCGTATTGTCTGACAGGTTTGATTAAGAGTAACACAGGAATGTCATTAAGAGGAACCTTTCCTTGCGTTCTCACATCAATGGCAAATTCTCATAATTAGAAAGTTGACATAAAAACAAACAAACTTACAGACCGACATTTGAATTGTGTTTCCCAAGAAATGTCTGTAAGTCCTGTTTTTAATAAAGTGATGCCTATAATTGACCTATTAATAAAAAGGAAACACGCACATGGACATAATCACTTAGAGCAACACTGTGTGTTGCAATATGCAATATATGGCTGTTACCAATTAAGACTTGTGCATATGAGACCCTGTCGTCCCAGTTCATGCTTTAAGTACCGACAGCACACACTCTACCTCTCTTACCTCTTATTTCTTAAGAGTTTGAGATCTCTAAATTATGTTCTGACACAGAACAATAAATTGATTATTTTCCAACAATCTAATTTCTGCTTGGGTGCAAATGGAAACACCCCAATAAAGCAATATCTCCATCAATCACTAATCCCACTGAAAAGCTTATAAAAACACTCATACCAGGTCACACCACTTAAACTAATGCATTTAAATTCTGACTGGTGGGTAAAGCTGTCTGTCAGCTAATGGGAAAATTGGCCACCGAGGAAGGAGATGGTCGCTGTAGTATTTATGGAGCAGAGACCGCATTTCTTTACATGTTAAAGTTTTACGTGGTAATCAATCCAATGTGTCAAATGAATAAACCTCCTCCTGAGACTGTGACAAACATCCCCCAACCACCCAAATCAAGTCCCCTCAATGTCCTGCGGACCACAGGGGGGCAGAAGGCGCTGGTGTGACAACTGTTGTTCACTAAATGCCATCGTAGGTGAAGTTCTCCATCTTCACTGTCTGTCTGATGAGCAGCTTGGACTCCCGCCGCTCCTCATTCTTGATGGACTTGTTGATGTCCATTATCTTTTCACAAATGTATTTGTTCACTTTGGACAATCTCTGCGTGATCTCCGCACTGTCGGCTGTCTCTTGAGATACTCGGTCGTAGAGACACTCTAGGGAGGGAGGAGGTGTGAGTAGTCAGACTCTTATGTTTTATTTCATATTTCCATGACTGTACTTCCACCACAGGCTACACGAAAAACCTCTTCTGTACATTGTGTTTTCCAAAAGAACCGTCAGCACAAGAATGGAGAATTTCACAGGTTTCCAGAGACTTACCTCTGACGATTTTCAGCTTGCTGGGTGACAGTGGAGGTTTTGGTAGAGCGTCCTTCTTCTTTTTGGTGGCCACTCCAGTGACGCTGCGATTCTTGAGGGTTTCTGTGCCCCAGATCATTACAGCTAGATTCTTGGTGAACTTGGAGTCTCCCTGTGTTCGCTGTAGCTGGTGCCATTTTTCCTCCTCCACCCAAATCCCCCCACCTAGATGCACCTGCAGAGCAGATGGATAGAAACGACAACATATGAAAATATGCATCTTTAGAAGCTGAGTGGAATGTGGATGAGTCTGGTTGGTTTATTGTTTCATCTGTTTTTAGATACCTGAACAAATATAATCCTGAGAACACAATGCTCCAAACTGGCACACACCATCTAAAACCACAATAGATAAGGTATGTCCAACCATGGCGCTACTCCCCTTACCCGATCCCACTTTGACCAAATTAGAAACCTGAAGGAACAAACACTCTCACTCGCCAGGATACAGAAATAAGCTCATGCCACTGGCTGCCTGAGCCTGGATTACCTGTGTACTTAGCCTGTAGCTGTCTACACACTCTCAATGCATGTTGCATAAGCCCACACCAAACACTCCCAGCCAGTTGTCGGCCTCGGCAGATTGTGCTGGTGTTTAAGGTGAGCTAGTTCAGCAGCGGGCATATGTGATTCTCTTCCCCTTCTCTGCTCTCTTACCACCGTAAAGTCTTTAGGCCAACATCCAAAAGGTTTTCCCCTGTACAACTAATGTGCTTTAGGCTACCGGCCAGCAGACAAGTCTTTCTCTGCCCTCACGTTCGAGCAGATTGTTTTATCCTCCCTTCCCATTACTCTATATTCACCTTTCTCCCACCACCCCATCCGTTTACTTCTACTTCCTTCCTCACTAGGGCTAACATGTCAATCAATTTAAATTCCTCTCGTGCAAATAATTAATACGTGGTCCCTGATGTAGGAGAGTTCTAATTTGCTAGTGTTCTTCACGCATGAAGTGGCTCCAGGCCCCAGAGCTTGTAGTACCAATTCTCCCCCTGTCATCACAGACAGGACGCTGGTTGAGTTACAGCAGAGCGGGAGCAAGGAACCCTAACAGGCTAATAAACACTGATGATGCTGGCTGGGCTTGCAGGAAAAATAATAATCTTCTCAACCTTGTTTACCTGCTAGGGTAGGGCAACCAGGTGGAAAAAGGTGATTACCTATCATGACTGTTCTCAAGTCCATGTGTGTAAAGAGGAAATACTGCATTTCCTACTAAAGCAGGCCACCTTCCACAGTCACACACAGAGCTCTGACAGCTAAAAATGCAGGAAGGGGAGCTGGAGATTTTAGTTTTCAGTAACCTCACAAGGTTATTGAGACAATGTACAAACACAGGCCCAAAGTGTTTTTTTTGCCCAATAAATTATATAAATTCAGGTATAAACCATTAAGTCTTTGCCACAAAAATGATCATTATTAGAACTATATGACTGATTTACTGCTGCATTAACAAACATTATAGATGTAAAGAAGCCTTTAACAGAAAACATTAACAGCTAATAAGGATTTACTGCTTGTACAAGTTTTGAGTTGATTTGGGTGCTGTATGGAAGAAACACTCCCAACTGTTTGAAAGACACTCTTATTTCATACACAAACTAGATAACATATCAATCTATATATATATTATATATCAATATTTCAATGTATTTGTACAGACTGTATGAAATGTTTAGGAATTCAATGGAATTGTGTATGAAATGATACCCAACGCATCCAGAATTAAGAGAAATTAAAAATTCCATATTTTAAAAATTCTAAGATACTATGATGAATTATATCATTTAAAAAATGTATATGAAAAAGACCCAAATGTATCCAAAATCCTTTAAGTAACCCTGATCTGTTTCCCTGTACTCAGATACCAATTTATGTAGCAGCGTTTAAGGGCTTAAATGTGTTAAAGAATATTAGGGGCTGTGAAAATATTCCCTTTAATTTCCCTGCTTCTAGTCTTTAGGCTAAATTGGGCACAGACACACGGTCAAAGTCCATGACAGTCAGAGACACATATGATATTTTTTCTCTGACTATAATCAAACAACTGGTCTGTTGGTAAGTATTTACCAACCAAAGCTGCTCATGACACACTAACTATGTAGAGTGGCCATTTAATTCCAGTGAGACTGACCTTTCCATCATTGCAGGTGTATACCGTCCTGGGTGAGGGGGAGTAGCTGGAGCTGGTGTTGGCCTCTTCTCTGCACGCCTCCTGGGTTTCAACAATAGGTTCAACCACCTCCGCCTTGATTGTCTGAGTGCCATTGTCATGCATAGGCTCTGGAGACAACACAGTATATCATGAATCAGGAATGTGCAAATGACAATACTGTGAAAACTTAACCATCACTTCAAGTTCAAGTCAGGTTAAACACCATCAACTACCCGTCAACTTCCCCAAACAATAGAGGGTGACACAACGACCAGACATCCCAATTATGTCAGCCAGATGCTTTTAAATCTGCACAGCATGCAGCAGCATGTGGTCAGGGAGTTTTCTGGTCTTTAGCCTTGGAACAGAGCCCACCTACTTGCTTGTTTACTTGCTTGGTGCAAGGCTTCCCTGGAGACATGCAGTTATTTTAGCCCCATACATAGGCTTCAATGTAGCTGAGGGGTTTTAATGTCAGTCAGTAAATTACATTTCCTACCCTGCAGTACAGTGAGGTGTTTTAAGGTTGCAGTATACTTCATCTAAATGAACCCAGGAAAGAAGTTCAATATATTCGTGTCACACATTAGCCACTGACCAATCACATCTGTGCTCTCGGAATAACGATGGCGAAAAAAAATTAAAGGCAACAGCCCTGCTGCACAGTAGCAAAACTGATCCTTTTAGACGATAATTTAATTTAATTTAATTTAATACATATTTGGCATTGCTCTTTGAGGAAATAGGAAAGCCTCTTCAGCTTTTCAGATGTGAAGTTATTGTAGTGTAAAACTAGAACCATCATGTATCCATGGGTCATTATTCCCTTTGTCTCCAACAATCCCTGGCTGTAGAGATCTTACTTTCAAAAGTCAGATATTTTTCCAGATTGAAAAGTTCTAAGCCTTGTGATTACAGTTCCGCTGCTGTATATGTATTTATCAAAACAAACTGATTTGTTTATCACAGACTGTGCAATCTTATCCCACTTATTATAAAAGATTACAGTTACTATTGAAGTCTGTGGCATAGCTAGGGGTTGATTTTGTGTGGATGTGCGTGCATCTGGTCTCTCACCACTGCCAAGTCTCATAAGAAGTACGTCTTGTAGCCTTCTGTTGAAGTCCCTCAGTTCCTTGACCTCTGTCAGCAAGCTGCCATATTCCTTCAGCTTCTTTGCCTGCTGTACCAGCTGTCTGCGGGTCCTCTCTAGCTCCTGCTGCAGCCTCCTCATTTCCTCCTCCTGTTGTCTGTAGCTGTGAACTAGCTCCTCATACAGGACTCTAGGAACCACGGCTGAAGCTACTTCAGACACACAATCTGTCTCCCCCTCCAGATGCTGTTGTTGCTGGTGGTGATGATGTTGATTTTCCAACTCTGTGTCTTCATACTCATCATCTATATCCTCTCCTTCCTCAGCCAGCCGGTCCTCCTCCAGGTCTTCCTCACCCTCCATACAGGAGCTGGCTGCATTTCTCTCCAGACGAGCCACTACCGCTGCCAGGCTCTTTGAGGAATTGGAAAGTGGGCGTCCATGGTCATGAGACAGGGCCTGAGGGAAACAAAAACTATCAACATTGGGGAAGTAAAGACTGCTGGATGAAAGAAAAATTATGAGCTAAAAGTTGGGAAGTGCGCATCACTCACCAAGTGCCTTTTATTTATTATTAAACAAATGCTTCTACTAAATTCTAAATGTGCTGGGATGTAAAAGCCCAACAGCTATCTAGGGCAGATAGGCCAGACAGATTACCAACAGTTTGTTTTGACTGTATATATCTTAATAGGAACTGGGAGGAGTGGAGTCACAGAGTTCTTTGATGAGCCGCTCAGAGGATTTGTCTGGGAAAGGGCATCTGTCCAGAGTGCTGAATTTGTGTTAATCCAGCATATGGTAAAAATAGCATGGAGGACTTGGGGTATCACCCCAGTTTATAACAATGTGACATTGTATCACCAACAGATATGTTAATGTAAATCTAACCCCGTGTCCGCATTAATGTGACACGTGGACTCATATGTGCCCTAACAAAGTGAGCTTCATGTATTAAGTGTCCGCAGTGACACAACACACAAAAGCCAGTATGTGTGATGTACTTTATTACTTAATTTGATATTATAGGAAGCTGTTGGTAGCAATAATTGCACATATACACAATTATTGTAGATTTTAATCTATGCATGTAGTGCCATTCAATTTCAGTTTTAATGCATTATGTTGACGAGCAGCATTTCAAGATACTCAAGTGTTAGAGTTAGTGTTAGTGCTGGGCAGAGCTTGTCCATGGAATATGTTTCATAGCTGCATTAATATGTACAGGCATCTGTTTTTACAACACACAACAACTATCTGCTTTATGCAATCCTACCTTTTTATGCCTGAGTGGCATAATCTCGTCCCCAAAACTGTTTTCAATAGAGTTTCCGGAATTCTTGATGGACATCTTGGGAATTTTCATCTTCTTTTGCATTATACTGTCTTCGAATTCCTCTACTGTGTCTGCAAAATGCAAAACCAGAAAGAATCCCGTCAGGTCTTCCAGTTGGATGTTTGGTTTTTGTACATGAAACTCAGATTAATAAAGGGGAAACAAAGTCGTTACTCCTTTTCATCCGTTTGTCTAACTTGGGTCCAGGACGTGTCGCCTCTGCATTTTGCTGGACAAAAAAAAATCACTTCAGCGCTCTGACGACTTTTTTTTGTCAGCCTACAACTGAAATTAGGCTTTTAAGGAGGCGTGTGATGAAAACCGCACCTCGTTATGCAGCACGATAATTCAACGGGAATGAGAACAACGTATCATCAGATCCATCGGTCGGGGATTAGTGTTGTAAAGATCAAGCCTACACAGTGAGCTAACGTTAGCCTTACTTTCACTGTTGCTGCAAAGCGTTTCGTTTGACATGGCCGTGCCGTGGTCGTGAGAAAATCCGCTGTATTTAAACAACCGATCATGTTGTCACCGTGTTGTTTGAAACGACAAAGTGATGTTGTGGCTGCAGCATCCCGTCCTATGGCACTACACCACGGATAGACAGGCTAACGAGGCTAACCGCAAACCTGGAAAGCTATCGGGCTAGCGCTAAACTAGCCGTAACTTGTATGAATCCACGAACATGCTCTATTGTAACCTGCAGAAAAATATCGCTTCAACGCAATGACAGCTCCGAATTTGCACGCAGCTAGTGCGTAGGAGCTAACATGCTAACACAGAAGAATACAAACAGTACTAGCCGTCGTTAGCTACAAATTGTAAACAACCGACGTGACTGGCTAACGTTGCATGCCACGTATTTAACCAGACATGCAGCACGACAACACGGCAGCGGGACAGGGAAGTCTTCCAACATGACACGAAGAATGCCAAAACCGACCGAGACACAATGACACGTAACGGCTACCTCCCAAGCTTATCTTAGCATATCTAACTAGCACATCTACCTAGCTAGCCCCGACGGAGGACGTTGTTGTGGCTCAGTGTCATATTCCAGCTGACCGCGTCCTGACAGACTAATCATAACGTAGCGCTTGGACACATTTCCGAGTTGTGCAAACACTCGACATTATCAAGAGATTGACAAAAAACAACGTTGTAGCGAGAAAAGCAGAGGTGTTAGCAAGGTAACTCACCTGCAAGGGCAAGTATCTGAGCTTCGTACGGCTGGCCTGCGCTACCATTCTCTTCAGTTCTGTGAACCAGATACACCTTCTGATTATCAAAATCTGTTTTGTGCAGAGGTCTGAAATCTTCCACATTTGAAACGGGTAACGCGTAGCACATGTCGTCTTCAAAGAACCGAACAAAAGCATACATTATTTACTTCTCTTTGGTACTGCACTTTGGATATGGTTGACAGTTTTTCCTCACTAAGTATTAAAAAATATATACACAAAGGGGGAGGGGGGGCTGAGGATGGTTTCTGTGCTCGGCTACTCTCGCCTGGTCCACATCACCAGGGTCGATCATCAAGGCATTAGCAATAGACGTCACATTAACTTGCTGTTAAGGGATTTTTCAGGTGGAAAACTGTTTAGCAGGTGGGATGATTGTATGGGGACATTTTCAGTCACATACCTGCATACCCGACTTAATGCAAATAATTCAGGGATATTTTGAAAGACTTTTAATGGATATTAGATCTTTTGATATAAGTAACACGTTAATAATTGAGTGTAGCCTGCCACATAGAAGTTATGATTTTTAAAAATCCTAAAATTCTTCACCCTACTTCTTAAAGCTGTGATTCTTAACAAGTTTTAGAATTTCCTATGATATAATTGTATACAGTTTTATTCATTTATTTACAGATGATGCATATGGGATGTGGAAACTTTCATTACAATAATGATGATAATGATGATAATAATGAAAATAATGAAGATATCCACTGTCAGTTAACTTAATAAATTGGTTAATAAAACAAAAATATTTGTAATTAAGTGACTCCCAAAAATTACCCCGAAACAACTTAAAGCAACTTAACTTTTGAAATGAAAAAAAAAATCTAGTAATAGGAATGATTTTCTTTTTAAAAGCATAATGTGAGGAGGGTCGACAGGGCATCTCTGTGGTTGTGGGTCATTACCCTTATATGCATCCATTACTGCTGTCTTAGCTGGGATTGACTATTACAGACAAAAGCGGCCAGATTATCAGGCTTAGATTTTATTGCTTTGTGTGTTTCCATGTGTTTGCTTGTGTACATGTTTCTTATTTCACACCACACTGACTTAAGACCAGCTGACAGAAATGAACTCTTTGTTATTGTAAGACAGTCAGGTGGTTAAACAACAGGATGGATTTCTCTCAGTTGTTACTTTAATGGAGAGCACCACAGTCAATAAATGACACTAACAATTTCGTTCTGCTTCAGCTGCTGTAATTGAAAAGTAACTGATGCACAGAGCGTTTTTATTCTTTGATATTTCTTTTCATAGTTTGAGGCACTTTAGTTGGCTATTATTAGACTTGTGTCAAATGTCAGCTTCACTGAGATATTTGCCGATCCCAGTACATGTATAGGACAGCGTCTATACACAAACAAGCAAACAATAACTCTCAGATATATTCCAAGTTGTTTTGTATTATTTGTTGCACGGTGCATTAATGGTCTACGCTTACTGCTCCCAACAAATTTACATCTGTAAGTTATGCAGTTTATTCAGGAGACCGATCACACATTTCTTCTGAGTCACCAAGTTCAACCTGTAAAATGTAACATTCAAACAAGTTCAATTACACAATGAAGTTAAGGACAAATTAGAAGTTTGTTACTCTAAGTATCTAAACACTGTTACTTTGGCGAAGCTTCAATGAACTATAAGTGGAATGAAAATGACTTGAGCAGTTCCTAGACAAGTACGGAGGATTAATGTTAATCTCAGCTTCTCTTCAATGGCTCTCCTGTGTTGAAGGCTGGGTCTGCCAACATAAGGCTGCTTAGTTTCTGCAGCTTTCTGTCTTTCAAATGTCCACAGTTTAAAGGGCAACACAACACTTTTTTTTCCTCAGGATATTTTTCCTGTGAAAATAACTTTTCAGTGTATTCTCTCATGGTTGTGCATGACTAAGACATGATGAATGGGGGACTACCGAGATACCTTAAATGATTAAATATGAGAGTCCCAAAAATAACCAAAACAACAGGCAATTAAATACTGTCTTGTTTGCAAAACAATTAAGATGATTCTTAATTACATTAAAATTATTACCTGCATTTTTGTTGTATGATTTTTGAACCCAGTATTCAACTCGCTGCCTTTAATATTTAATACTGTTCAGTTAATGCAGATGCACTCTGTGGTCTGTGTGATTTCAACATCTTGCATTACTTACAGTATTGTGAAGGCAGTGGTTTATTGTGTATATCTTCAGTGTCGGAATTAGCACATTACCAGACCAAGAAGATTCAAAGCTTGCATTTTGGAAAAAAAAAACCCTGTGGAGTTTCATTGCCCTTCAGAAAAAAATCTTTACTGTTTCCAACATACTGAATGTGCAGAATCTTTCCATACAAAAAGCTTAAGACTTGTTTCCATAGCATCTTCTCTATGATTAAAAAAGGCATCTCCTAATCATTGTATCTGATCAGCTCTTTTTGAAATAGTTGGTCAAGCACATACTGTACAATCTGCCCAGAGCTGTCCAAAACTATTGGCATCCTAATTAACAAAGACAAAGTGATTCATTAAACCATGGTGAACCAACAATAAATAACTTTTAACTAATGCTTCATCTGTGGGTGCAAGAGATCTGGTAAAGACGATTCAGGACAGAAGCCAGACATCATGTCCTGCCTATTAGCGCCACACTGCCAGGCTCATCTATCTTTATTGGTCATCCATTAGTCTGTATTACAGGGAGACACAGGATAATAGCAGTAATGATGCTGATGATGGAATTAGACTGTGGGTACACACGTCATCATCACAGTGTTGCGCCTGGAATCATAAAAGCGTGTTCGCTGACAGACAGACAGATGAATAAAAGTAAATGACCCTCTGTGTTACTGATCAATGTAAGTGTGTGGGAGAGACAATGAAGGAGAGAGAGAGAGGGGGGATGGGGTCTTGCATTTGGCTGAAAAACGTGAGATGCTGTGTACATTAACTTTACCACACACAGGCAGCCAATCTAAAGGCAGCAGCTGTGCCAATCTGCCGGATGGACAGATGCTGATGCAGGTGGAAAAGTGATGACGTTTGGCAGAGGCCGAGCAGCAGCATACCGGCAACGACAGACCCAGCATAAGACAGTTAGGACAGAAGGATTACTAAGGAAGCCTTCTGGAAAGATGCCCTGAGATCAGGAAAGCACTGAGCCAAATGAAGACATTGGTGTCTGATTCCCAAATGATACGATTCAGAGAAGCGTAAATGTCTTTTAGGCAGTGTGCCACTATGATCAATCACAGTCCGGGGCAATATCATTTTCTTATTTTGGTTGGAGGCATCTCACTGGTCTTTTTCTTTTAATACCACTTAATTAGCTTCACATTAATTACTAATCAACCGTGAAGAAGGCATTAACCAATTTAAAAAGTGATAACCCATGAAATGAAGAGGAGAGCCCCATACAAGCACATCGGTTAGCAATGCTGCTGGGCCTGAGAACCAAACTAAACACAATAAAGCAAAAAAATAAGACAGACTCAGACAGGAGACTCAGTGAGAAAATCCTTCATGAAGTATTTAGAAAGGTATCAGCATTGGTTCAGTCATTTTGCTGTGTTTATTCAGTGATTCAGATGGGAGACTCTGATCTTCTTCATAAGTCACATAATGACCACCAGAGAAACGCTCATCATATTTCACAACCGATCAATTCTGACCATTGGAGCCACTCTATCTCCTGTTGTGGACCTGTATTGATCTTGCCAGTGTCATATAGCGATTATTCTCCGCTAACTAGATAGGAAACTCACAAAACTGTAATTTATACAGAGGCAGTATTAAGTCAAAAAATAGACTACAAGGAACAAACAGAAGAGCCCAACAAACACAAAAAGCCCATTTGGCCTGTCTGTGTAACTGTCTGTCTACATGTCCTTTCAGTCTCAGCATCAAATGTCAAACACAACACAAGAAATCCTAAAAATAGGCTGTCCCTGGGTTTCAGAGAGAATTTTTCTTATACCTCTAATACCTTTGCCACCATCTCCCCTCCTCTAATCTCCACTTATCTGGCAGCCAGGTGAGTCACAGCATTTGGCTGTTGGGCAGGCTTTGGTCTGTGGGAATACAGCTCATCTTAATGGCATTTCTCCCCTTCGATTCTCTTCCCTTTGCTGCTCTTACCTTTCCTTCAGGGCAACTGTCAGATGGAGACGGAGCAACTTCTCGTTGCTGCTGTAGTTGACAGCAGGTTGCTGCTGGGATTGGAAGGGTGGCCATAGCTACCTATCATACAGAGGGGCAGCCAGGCACAGAGGTGCAGCACATCTGACTGATAATAGCAGATAAAATCCCAGCCAAACAGCAATCGCGCCTCACTGGGGAATGAGGACCGGTGGTGGAGGGCCGGTGGGTCAGCCGAGGGGAGCAAGGTAAAGAGGTGTGACACCTCAGAGCCTTTACTTAACCACAAATGTGCCAGACACAGACCAACACCCAGACACTCATGCTGGTAGAGGACAGACAAGGTGGCACGTCTCAGATCGCTCCGCAGAATAATTGTGGCAACTTACTGTGCACTTGGAAGAAGTTAAGATTGATTCCGAGCTTGATATAATGTGTTGGTGGTGCAGCTGCTGTGTCTGAAAAATCACATGAAAACCCAGCAGATGTATTAGCTTTATATTATTATTCTGTCACCACTTACTGCTGTTTTATTATTCTTGTCCTAATTTCTGTTGAAAGAACCGTGAGCCTCCAAAGTAGGCTACAATAAAATTAGTTTATGCCTCAGTGCTTTTTCACCTTCTTCCATCATTCTATTTCATGTTTTTATTCATATCCAAATCTGCTTTTCATCCTGGTGAGCAAATGTAAGCTCTACTGTACAGACTACAAACACATTTTCAATCTGTGCAGCTAAATTAATGCTGACCCACAGCTTTAGAAATCTGTGACAAAATACATATTTGTTAGCACACATGTCCATTCTTATTGACCTAATTTTCTTCCTGCAACTATTCAGGCAAAAATTGAATATCGGAGCGAGTCACAACATCTTTCAAACCATATTCTTCAGCCAGGACATGGGCAGACAATGCAGACAATGACAGTGAAACGGTATGGCATCATCTCCTTAGCTATCCAGATGCAGAGGGGCAGCTGATATGACAGCAGAAAACACAGCCCATCTCTGGCTGCTGGGACACATTTTCTTTTATGGAGGAGAACAATGAAGACATGATCTGGCAACCAGGTGTTACGCAGACAGACAAAGCCTGACAGCAGAGCGCAACTCCCACTGAGACACAGCCTCAGAGAAATAGATACAGCAGATTTGAAAAGAACAGTCAGTACAGTTTTTGCTGTACAGACTTCATCTCCCAGGGTTTCAGAGGACTTAGGATCAATAGTCAGTTTTCATGTGATGTCACGAACCATCCGATATCCTCGTTTTGATTGATTTCTCCTTGAACTATTGGATTATTGTGCCAAAGATAAGTTAATTGTGGACTATGGTAAAGTTTGTTATACCTTAGATAGTTGCTACCATTAAACATGGCATGCTGCAACATTATAATAATAATCACAACGCTGACATCTCATGAGCAATAGGTGGCCCAACGTTTACAAGTTACTTTAATGAGGTGACACATACATGAATCAAACTCATATTGCTTGGTAAGTGTGTGGAAGGAAGGATGCCAGTTGTGCTCATGCTATGTTCATTTTACAATTTCATCTTCCAGAGCTGCTGCTTGGAGAGCACCACCAACACTCCTGCTGATTTTAATCATAATCACATATATAATCATCAGTTATATATGTGACTTTTGAAAGAATAGTTAACAAGCCTTGGTAAGGGGTATCAGACATATTGTTGCTGTTTCTCAGTCTCCAATAGGGATCAGTAAACACTAAATTAAATTAAATTAAATTACCTTAAGCTTCTTTTACCAGTCTCAGAGAGACTAAGGTTCTGCATTGGGCTCATTATTTCTGTTTTGTCTAAAAAAATATATATAGTAAATATATCTACTCCTTCTTACATATTTATATTTATTACACGATGAACATCAACAGTCCCAAATCAGTATCACCAGTTTACTATGCAAACTGTCCAGCAGCAGACTATAGTATATAAATACAGTATATATAGTATACACATTTTTTACTCTGAACATGAGGGTGATATAATGGGTGAGATAGATGTGAATTGTGGACTTGGTTCAAACATCCACAATGTTTAAGTTTTCTAGAGGTCACAAAATCCCCACTGATATCAATAACAATATTAATAATAATGAGACAATCTTCCATTATTCTACACACAAACACACTTCATGTATTGTTTTGATGAAGGTCCATGCATGAGTCAGAAAAGGTTACTAATGACCTTGTAGCGCTTGTAGACCTTAGTGCTCGTGCAGACAATGTACCATTTCTCTCTCTCACACTCACACAAACACTCTCTCTCTCTCTCTCTCTCTCTCACACACACACACACACACACACACACACACACACACACACACAACCCAAAAA
>OMNV01012734.1:0-16791 GCA_900303265.1 Brotula barbata
TATGCCTGTACAAACACTGAAATAACACAAGCCAACACCTACGATCATTTACCCAGAAACTCCAGGAATACAGGGTCCTGTACATATGTTTTCTAATTCTTTGTAGCATCCGTGTTTGGGAGTTCTTTGTTTTCTTTGTTTGATCATCAATTGTTGATCTTTTTTATGTTTGGTTTGGGTTTGTATAAAAGTGAAGCGATGGCCTGTGGAGATGTGTCGGTCCAACCGTCGTTACCTTTATCTTCATTTATCGGCTCCAGTACTTTATCCGGCTTTTATTTTCGGGGGGAAAAAACCTGCAGCCCTTGAGAGACATGAATGGATTTTGGAATATCGGAACCTGAGTACAGATCCCAGCGATGGACCAAATGGGATTTATAAATGGACTCAATAAGAATATGCAAAACACGGAGTCCAGAGAGCGCAGAGCACCTGGAGGGAAAACTCTGCCTGTGACTTTGGTCATTGAGGATTTAAAGATACGGTGCTAGGCTTCACATCTCTCTGTTCCTCTTGCGATAACATTTACTTTAAAAAAAACAAAAAAAAAACAGACTTGCTATTTACCTTAACAGATTATTATATCACCTGAAAATAACTATGTGTATTATTTTATGAAAAAGGTCTATTTTTGTAACCGAGGGATATTTGCTTAGAGAAGTTATATCTATAAACGTTCCCATGGAAGGAAGCTGGGCAACATGAATAATAAAATGAAGTTTTAAGATGAATAGGTCATTCACTAAATGTCTTACCTTGATACCGCAAGAGTTAAAACCCTTTGTGTTTCCATCCTTAAATGGGAGTTTTGGTTTAGTGCGGTAGGCTTTTTTCCATTTTGCTTTGACTCTGATTTCAATGGTGGCGCTAATATATCGATGATGTCAGTATGCATGAAGGGGAGGAAAGCCATGGCATCGAGTGTGATGCGTTCACCTGGTTTCCTCTGCAGGACCAAACATTCACCCTCTCCCTCTCTCTCCCTCTCTCTCCCTCTCTCTCTCTCTGCGTGTGTGCTCTATTATTTGTTGACCAACATTGGTTGATGATTTGTCTGTTGAGTTATGCTTTCAGATGAGTAAATAGGGCTTCACATTTGTTCATAAATAGTCAGAGAAACTAAACAAACATCAACAATTAACCTCCATCGATATTCTTTGTTCATGAATCATAACATTCAAAGCACGTAAACGTAGCTGCCATATGTTCCTCCACCACAAAAGTCCAGTTTCCCCGGGAAGGTATAACACACACAGGAGGCTTTAGGCCGCAGTTTGCTTCCTCTGACACACCTGTTATCATCATCTGTAACTCTCCGACTCACTCGGCTACAGTTTGATCATTTGAAAGCGAAACATTTCTCTCCCAACCTCTGTTTTCATTCCAGCGGTCCAGGAGAAATTAAAGTGAAACTGTGCATTATTATATGCATTTATATCCTGTCCTATTTATGTGATTAATTACTTTCAGATTACAAAGTCACACTTCGGCCCCTCCCCACTTTGTGAGAGCTTTTCGCTCTACCTTCCTCTTTGGGCATTCAGAAAAATCTATCAACAGTTCACCTTCCAACGAGCTCTGTCAGAAGAAGCAAACCGCTCCCTTTGTGCTGTCCCCACAGATCCTAGTCCGCCTCTGTGCATGCACCCTGACCCACCAGTAGGAATCGCTGGAGTAGAGGACAGATATAGAACATCCAGTTTTTAGCCCCAGGTAATCACTTCTATTTTTGACCAATACTTTTCAGGGGTGTTTTATGTTCAATCATCTCCATTCAAGATGTAATTCATGCTAAGAATGAACAAAATGTATTTTAAGATTCTAGAGTTCATGGATCTGTGCAATAGAAATTCTACTTCAAGTAAGTTAGACCAAAAGAGGCGACGGTGAACTCTTCTTACATCTTGTTTGGCTCGGCCTTCTGCTATTTTGTGATGTCGAAGGAAACGAAGAAAAGTGCTCCTCTCGCACGTTTCTTCATCACGATTCCACGGTAAATACTCATAGGGTAGAGTATTTAGGTAGTGTGTTTGAGTTAATGGCATAAAATATGCAATGTGAACAACAAATGATCCACATTGTGTTATTTCAATCTTCATCTTCACGTAATCTTCATTTCTCACTTTTTGATTTCAGATTTGGAAGCATGAAGTTTTTTTGTGTGTGTGTACTTACTGCAAACCTCGGGCCACGCCTGGGTCTGAGGGACCACTGAGCATAGTCGGAATTAATTCATCATTTCTGTCATCCTTAACTATTTAATTATCATCGAGAGTCAACCACTTTAATCAGATTCTGACTTTACCACCGTCAAAAAGTTACAATTTTTCTTCATGAGCACTGATAAAGGGGTCCGGTGTGCTCCACGATGTGGCATTGTGTAAATATAATCAAGACAATAACGTGATGAAGATGAAGACAATCGCGGCATATTCATGAAACCAATGGTCGTTACTCCCAAGGCTTCCCAAGGTAGAAACATTAATATTGACTGGAGATGGACACGTTGGATCAGACCGGACGTTTAGGAAGCTGTAAGAATCCGTGCAAAGGTGTGATCCGAGCGTGGTGATAAATACATTTTAGTTTTATTACGAATTGAACATTTCTGGTGATGGCTTTGATAGTGATGATGATAATGATGATGATAAATAACAATGACAATATATAGCACAGAATTATTCCAGGCACTTTCATGACTCTTGAGACGACGACGTCTCCTGTTTCTGATTTATTTTCTATTATGTATCTGCAATGTTCATTAAAAAGAGATACTGTTATTATTAATAAAACACATTTATGGTAATGTTATGTCTGTGTGTGTGTGTGTGTGTGTGTGTGAGTGAGTGAGACAGCGCTGTTAGTTTGCTGAAAACGCCATGCTGCTTACTTAGTTTATGGAGTGGCAGCATAGACTGCTGACGAAGCTCGGATTCCTTTTCCTGGCTGAGAGCCACCGTGGTCTCATGGCCATAACTCCACCGTCTTAAACCTTGAAATAACAATCAATACATCTGAGAGACTGAATCAGCCTGGTCTCTTTGAGATAAAAGTAAATCAGGAGTGTCAATGCTCTGAGAAACACTTCAACGTTGTTCCCATTGTTTGCCTTTGGCTGCCGTCATAAAAGAAATCCTAAACATTTCACTTCCATTTCAGATAGAAGACTCACTTTATGTCATAATATTCTAAGCTTTGATAACAGTGCTGTGCATTCAGTATTAGCAGATGCCAGCAATTAGCGTGATCCTAACCTTTCCAATTTCTCCCCAAATGAAATCATTTTCACTTCATTATGGAGTCACAGCATAATGAGCTCCCCGAACAAAAGCATGTGACGGGAAAAGTGCCCGCAAAGAGGCTGCAACACTCACGCATGCACAAAAACACAGATGTTCGGTGTCACCCTCCTGCAACATAGTGCACTGACTACACACACTGCAAGGTGAACAGTATTACTCACTCTAGCAGGTTTACCGTGCCCTATGGTGTCCCACAGGGCCTTGTTACTCAGAGCCGTGTGCTCCATGCCCTCTGTGACACGTCTTCCACGCGGAGAAACAGGGCAATTGTCCGTGCATGAAAGGTGGCGGTGGAAGCAGTGTGTGTGTTTGTGAGCGTGTGTGTGTACGAGCTGTGAGAGAGTGGAGACATCGCCAGAAAGGATGCAGGAGGCTTTAAACGGGGTTGGAGTTACCCTGAACTCAGCACATTTCAACACCGTGTAATTGTGAGCGTGGTGTGTGTGTGTGATGTGAGATGCACAGCCTGCCCCTCCATCTAAAGTCATGGATCACTGATCACTTCTGGACTTTCAGTCACTCTTTCTTCCTGCTCAATCTTCAATCATTTTATTACTGTGCCATCATATCGGTGTCCGTGTGAGCCTGGCTGGGTTATTGATTGAGAGTGGATACAGTTTGGTTTATTTAAAGACAATAAGCCAAATTGAAAAACTGAGTGTTTGCTGCAGTTGTATTGTTTGAAGAGATTTGAAATAGTTGCACAGTACACAAAAAGCTGCAGTAATTAGAAAGAAAAATGGGAATTAAGTTGGGGTTTTTTAAACCACGACAATAATAAGATAGAAACTTTACCCAAAGGGAAAAGTTTGCCGCTGACATCCATACAATAATAATTATAATGAATAATAGTTACAAAATAATAATAACTACGGATAAATAAGTCTGCAACGTCTGTACAACAGTAAAAAATAAAAAAAAAGGGAAAGAGACATCATTTAAAGTGAAACACTGCCCTCTGCTGGAAATATTTTATTCTGTGTCTCCCCCTACTTTTTCCCTTTGCAAAGCATGCTGGGAGAGAAGTACCCAATTGTAGCCATTATGGTGGAAGTTGGCGGATGGGCCAATCATTCATTCCAAATAAGCTTCACATTGTTCTTGTGTAAATTGCCCCAGGCCCAGTTAAACCCTTTTAGTCATTCGGAGGCGGTAATTGTGATGATGTCTGTGTGTGCCTGCTTGCTCCCTAACGCCTCTGCAGTCATTTAATAAACTGCTGCTGTTACTTTGAAACACTTTTCCAAACGTGTGCGTCAGGCTAATTATTCCTGCCATTGCCCTTGACCAAAGCACTAAGCGGACGATCTGGGGTTGGTCTCTGCGCGTTTGTGTGTGTGTGTATGTATGTTTGCATGTGCATGTGAGTACTGCCCACTGCTCCTCATAATTAGGATGAGTTAAATACAAGAAATGAATTTCCGCACGGGGATCGGTAAGCACTGTTCTTTTCTCTTTTCTCTTCATGACTCCCAGATGGGTCATGATTTGTGTTCTGGAATAATACAGCAAGCACAAAATTAATATGGCACAGATACAAGTCTGGGCAGGGAGACCTCAGGTCACAAGTTCCTGATGGAATCAAAGGGGCAACACTGACACTCTGGACACCAGCTCCAGCTGTGTCAGCTCCGGTCACGATGAGATTAGACAAAGAGAGGCTGGACAAGACAAGAGACAAGACAAGATAGGACAAGACACGAACAGATAAATCAAGAAGAAAAGTGACCAGGCAAGACAAAACAAATCGAGACAAGATGTGATTAGACAAGATGAGACAATTGTGTTGAGAGCAAGTCAAAACTAGTCAAAACAAGATGGAACTATGTTGTGAAAGGCACGTGGACTCTGAACAGACACTGCAGTCAACATGGTCTAATCAGATAAAAACGTCACTGATTCAGATGAGGTAATAATGTTGGTATGCTTCATCTCAACTCTCGTTCACATTCAATGTTATTATTCATTGAGACCAACTGTTCTCTAACATTGCAAATTTCTCAGATTTTTTAAAGACACTTTTAAGAAGAAAAGCCTCAAATCTGTGAGTTAATAAACTCCCATATTTGCGAGGGAGTAAAACCAAACCACAGGACCTGTGAGGCTCGGCTGTTTGTCAGCTCCATCAGTCTTCTTTCAATCCATCTGGAGACAGAGAGGATCTGACTGAGGTTTGAACCTCCTACCAACTGATGACACAAACTCATCCATATGCACAAAAACATCCTGTTAAGCTAATACACCTGGTGAGAGTTGCTGTGCATCAAACACAACAGGAACTAATGCAACGCTAACCGTACAGCAGTCTTCTTAGCTTGTCATTGTTAAATCAATGTTATTTGACCATTCCACCCATCCAGTTCCATTTCCTCAACTGCCCCTTATGTACATCTATTTGGGTTTTTAACTGTATTGTGTCTTATTTATGCCTTGACTTAACTTATAAATGCGCCACTAGATACTTTTTTTCAGTTCTGCTGTCAAAGTGCTGACAACGTCAAAATAATTAAGAAAATTTGATATTAGACTTTGTATATATTTGGGAAAATAAACACACACAAGTACATGCACATGCCAATCTATTTATTTCAATAACTTACGTCTGTGTGTAGCCATCAAAGTCTTACACTGGGTTATGTCAGGTGGATTTACCCAAACAATTATCACGAGGAATTGTCTGCTTTAAAAAGCTGTGTTCTTCATCTGTGATGGTTCATTTGCATTTACAAATATAAATGATTTCATAAACACAAATGAACCACGTGCTGTTGAAAGCCATGGATGGAGATAAAGAAAGGAGACGTGAAGGTGGACTTTGCAACCTGCGGTCATTTCAATCTTTCCACTTTGTGTTCCAAACTCACAGAATACTGCTTCCGAGCTAAAATACTACACATGAATACAAAGCACTTCGTTATGAGAGTAAACAATATCACAAAGTGATACGTTCGCAATTCCAAACTCAAACATGCCAGTGGTAAGATCATCCTAATCGGAGTCTGTTCCTGCTACATCATTTTGTAGTCGATATGTCACATTTCAGATGTAAACCAAATTGATTTTTTGTCACAATTCACCATTGTAGTCAGGTTTGATGAACACACATTAACTGATCCTCGTGGCTATGGGACAACCTGTCCACTCAATGTCAGAGACATCCTGGTGACAGTCAATCTTATGTGGTAGACGGGCTGCTCATCTAGAAGAAAGCAGTTATGTTTAAGTTAAGTCAGCCTTGAGGCATTTAAAACTTTGAAACACAGCGAAACAATGATTAGAGAATCTTTAGCTTGTGCAATGCAAGTCATTTTAGTCAAGCTGCAAGATGAAATGGAACTTTTACTAACTTTGATCTAAGCAAACTTTAAACCCATGACATTGCACTGCCAGTCAAATTTACAATGATGTTCAACTGGAGAAGGAACAAGATTACTTTTGGTTCAAAAAGTAGATATAGAACAGATCAATGACATCAGGGACAATTTTGACTTCAGAATATGTTTGAATTTGTATCATTTAGCCACAGAAATAAACAAAAGGCCAAAGTTCAGAGTTAGAAAATTTTCACATGGGACCACATGCAGCAAAATGTTGCCATGGTAACTGACTCGTCTAAACTGAGATCAGGATGTGCAGTGAGGTCAACAATGTATGTTCGTTTGGCATGTTCAGACCTCAATTGAAAAACTTTTCTGTCACCTTTAAAGTGGAATTTGAGTTTCTCGCATTATTCTGCAGAAATGGCTGGTTTATTTAAATCCCTTTAATGTAATTTCTAATGTTGTTCAGTGTCGAATCTTGGATGATTTTAGACAATTAAGCTTCATCGTGGACAATAATTTCACCGTGGAATGTGGTTTTAATACTCCTATAAAGTTTAACACTTATACGGGACATGAAAGGAGACCTCAGATAATGGCTGAGCTAATATGAGCCAATTTTTTCTGAATATAGTGTTGATTGAGACAGTGTTCTTATAAACTACAACCAAATCAACAATGACCAATGATTTGACAAAATCGTGAGTTTGGCATTGTTTGTTAACTGCTGAATACATTGGACTATACTAACAAAATATTAAAAAAGATAATTGTAATTGTTTGTTTACTGCATCTTGAGCAATAATCGAAACTGTTAGGGATTAGTAGTCGACAATAGCAAACTTCTGTATTTGGCCTTTTCGCCAAACAGAATGCTAATGCTGTGGTGATCACTTTGCACTTTGGCACATGGATGCAGCACCGCAGCGGAAAAACCCAAATCTCTAACGTCCCTTCAGAAAGCAAAGTTCCTTCATTAACATAATTAGTACATCACTACAACCACAATTCAAAGAGCACAAACACTTTTAAAGTCACTAACTCGATTTTCATACAACCAGAGTGGGACACTAACAGCAGCCAAATATGAAGACTTGTCACTTTTGACTGGTAAGGCTGTTTGCCATGTTGGTTTGCTATGAGGCAATACCTGGGTTTTCCAAAAATCATACTAGTTGGTAAAATAGTTCTTTTCTTCAATCGATAAGCCTCTGTGGTACCTGGTCCCAAAACGTTTTTCTGCCCTACGCAAATCTCGTCTTTCAAATCGAGAACAATGCAGAGGAAAAAAAAATTTAAATACTGCGAGCACCAGACATCTACTCAACAAAATTCATGTGGAATTAATGCAAATAAATAAAGATGACAGTACCATTGCATAAACATGAGTACAAAACCTAACAGTCAGTGGATGTATGATAAACACGAGTGAATCCAAGAGGGGCAGAGTGGCGTGTTCATGGATCTGTGACACCGTGAACCCACCCTCTTGGGACTGAAACCTGCCCACGCTATTCCAGATCGTCCACGTCCTCCGTTGCAATGGTGCTGGTCTGATCTGAGGTCATGCCTGCAATAAAACACGCAAAGAATAAACTCTGGCACAAATACTGAAAAAAAAGGTAATGGCATTTGAGGAATGATAACTAGGAGGAGGTTCTTTGCTGCTTTAGTGTTAATACAAGGCTGAAACAGCACCAAAGTATACAGCAATAACAGCGAGACCACCATAAGATGCTTATTATAGATGGGTATTTCATTTAACATGTCTGACATTGAAATGACAATTATGTGACCAGGACTTACACCACTGCAGGTACTTGGTGCACTTGGTCCTGTTGCTGCAATGTTTTATATTTGGTTCTACAGCAATCCTAACAATTAAGCGTCAATTTACAACATCTACTTCTGTGGCATTACATGATTATAAACTTATAACATGTCCGTAAGTCATACTTGAGGCATCGTCGTCATTAGGAGACTTGTTCTCGTCCTCCATGTAACCATAACTCAGCAGCTTGGACATGCTGACTGGAGGAGCCTTCTTATCGTAAGATCTGCAGAGTCCGGAGAAATATGTACATAGTTACCCCATGCCACAAGTTTTCAATACTTCACTGTTCAGTCATGACTGGTACGGATCGACCTTTTATCGGTCTGGCCGATTATCGGTGCGACATTAGTTATTTTTCCATTATATCAAGGAATAACTGTGTAAACACACACAGTATATACTCACGTTCTCTTGTATTTGCTGCCTAAGGACAGAGCCTCCATTTCACTGGCAGCACCATCGGGGGACATCTATGGTCACAAAATTGCACAAATTTATGTCTGGGTGTTGTCCTCATTACAAAGTGGCTTAATAAAAGCCAAAATAGAACAAAGTATGGTGAACACTCCTCATTTCCACATAGGGATGGGTACCGCGAACTGGTCCCGAATTGACTAGTTTGTGATGGGTCAAAATCAAAATAAGTTCCAGAGCATTGGTATGATGATAATGCCATTCACGTACACCGGTAAGCATCTTCAAATTGCTTGCATCTATTTTTGACATCTCCTACCACTTGCCCGTCCCTAATGATGATGACTTTGCTGTGGAATTCTTTTTCTCAAAAACATTTCCCACAGCATGCTCCAGCTTGTGGAGAGATATTGAAATATTGATATGCAGTACCAGTAAAGGTATTGTTAAAATCCTAAAGATACCCATCCCTACCTCCACATTCCTGAATTATGGCAATGTGTGACTGACACAAGATGCAGGTTTAGAATCTTCGATTAGAGTTTAGAAATTAAACAAAGGAAGGAATTTGAGATGAAGACAAATCATGCAATGAAATGGGTTTAAGAAACTGGAACAGACAGACAATGGCACAGCAACAGCTCCCAGTATCCATTCATGTCTACTACACAGCCCTTCTGTCATTATACTTACCTGTAACATTTAGCATTACTCCCCCAAAGTTATCACACAGCCAAAGCACAGACAAAAACTGAAAAATTCTAAAGAGGCCCTGCATGTGCCGATGGATCAATCTCAGGTGAAATCAAAAGGGATGTGATGACTAAATAAAAATGTTTGGATGGGAGACACTGACATGGCGTCATGTTTGCTGTGACTATTCACCTTATCTTTACCAAAGCTATCAGCCTCTCTTTCCCAGGACGAACCGTTATCAGTGCCAAACGGTGCAGCCAGAGGCTGCCTGGCCACTCCCATCTGGCCATCAGGAGAAGTTGCTTTGCTTCCACTGTAAGCACAAAACCACTGTAACACACCCTATGACGTTACCAGCAGCCATTCGACAAATGCTGTGAAACAACGGCTGTGGTTGGTGCTCTATCTGGCACAAAGGAGGGATAGACATCATTACTTTGCTGTTTTTCTGTATAACTGTTTTTCAACCGCTAACTGTAGAGCCTTATGATTTCCACATTGCGGATATTGCAGAATTGAGTGATTGAAGTGGAATTAAGTATTTATCAGGTAATTTTGTGATACTTGTTGAATGCATACAACGTATTCTTACGTGTATGATTTCAGGATGGACATTAAATTGACAAGCAGAGAAATATTTCCCTCAGAGAGCATTTATCTCTCTCTCTCTGCCTATGTTTGAGTGCAACGCAAAAAAAAATAATTTTTTAAATAAAATAAAAAAAATCTAAATTTTACTTTTACTGCTAATTTGAGCGCAAAGCAAAATACCAAGGAGTTCTGTGAATCATTAATAGTCATCACAGCACTGACAGGCTTGAAAAATATGTGTAATGATCACATTAAGTCAATTACACACATTCAAAACAAGTTTAACCCCAAGCAAACTAGAAAATCATCAAATGCAGGGTATGGGTTTATGAATAGACAAGCCACTAAAAGAGTGAACAAAGAGAGTAAGGTAGAAAGTAGGAGGCAGGCTTGAACAACCTAGAAATTAACTTTGTGCGTGGATTCCTGTGGAATTGATTAAGCAGGATTAAGCAGCAGGAGTGTAACAATTCATCTATAGCATCGATGCATCAACTGAAATTCAAAAGATCCAATTGCACCAAATAGAAACTCATCCTTTCAGTAGATTTATGTTGTTCATGTTATTGCTCATTTTGCTTCTTTTGAAACATTGATGGGTTAGGATTAAAATGCTAGGCTGTTGTGGCATCTAATGCCATTCAAAAGGGCTGGGCAACCTATGCAAACGCTTGCATTAGTGAATGCTCTATCAGTCTATCGGTGTGTGGGGATAAAATAAAATTAATATGTTACAAATTTGGGAAAAAAATTAAAGGCATTAAAAAGGCCCTCCCACAACAGGCAGAACTGGGGAGTTCTGTTAACATTCTCCGTTTTCCAATTCTAAACTGAATGAATCACACATTATTCTATTAGTTTCTTCTGCTAACTCAAGATCAGCTTGTAAATCGTGGCCTTACAGGGTGTTGTTGTGTTTCCATCAGGCATCTCTATGCTCGACATTAAAAATGCATTATATTAACCATACAGGTTGTTGTTACCTCTTGGATTCTTCTCCGAACCAGTTGGGTGGATTGTAGGATGTTTTCGGTTTATCCTCAAAATCAAGATCATGGCTCAACAACCCTGCATGGCGAAATAACATGAAATCAAACATATCAAATCTGTCTGACAACATATTCTTAAAGACTGACAAAGACAACAAAAAGAAACGTAAAAAGTAATAATTGCACTTCCATAAGGATGACATATTGTAGGAAAAAACAATTAATCAGTAAAGTTAAATCAATCTTTTACCTTTATGACCCCCCCCTTTGGCGAGTTTGACATAGTCCGAGTCTGTCTCAAAGATCCCAACTCTGCGTCCGCTGGTCCTCTCCGCTGGAGCGCTGTCATCAGCGCTTTGGGAGAGACCGGGGATCTGAGAGGTCGGCCCAGTCACACCACTGGGCACTGCTCCGACCTTTATGCCTGCAAAACACAATTATTCTTGCTTGGAATCTTTTGCAAGCCAAATCATTCTTCCTCGTCCATGCTAATGACTATTTAAGTAGAGTTAAATATATCATATATACTTTCTGCTGAGCAGCATTTGTTCAATTAATATTTCTGAATCTGTGTTCTCTTGTATTTTCATTCAGTTCTTTTTGTCTTTGCTCTGGATTTTTGTCACTGTTTTGAGCTGCTATGCAAAGCTAATTACCCCAGTGTGGGATGGTTTTGTTGATGATGTATTTGTTGTCATTATTTTACTGTATGTATTTCCGAAATATTTTTTAAAAGATAGCTGTTTTCAATTGAAATGAAGATTTGTGTTTCTGCCACAAATTTGCATGTTATTGTAGTAATGTTCTTGAATTGTTTCATCTTGAAGCGTTTGAATACACAACAGGTAACAGTCATAACAATGTTACATTTGAAATCCAAAGGCAGTCCATCTCCAAATTAACTTTAAATGCCAAAAAATAATATTTCACAAAGCTGTCAGTTCCTGGTGGAGAGTGAGAGACTTACCGCCGGGCTTGGTCCTTCGATGATTGGGGACAACGGTACTCATTTCAGCTTGAAGACTGGTTACAAGGTACTAACCAACAGAGAGAAGGTGCTTATAGTATGTTCACTACACAACTGTAAACAATGCCATAACTCTTTTTTTGGCTGACGTAAAACAAGTTTTTTTGCTGAAGTACATCACACTAAGTCTCTTTCACAGGGACAGCAAAAGATCGACAGAAACATTCTTCTTGTTTATGTTCCAGCATTGCAGGATTTTTTTTTTACACTGACAGACCTTTCCCAAGCAATTGGCATTCACACATTAACACTCTAAACCCACCAAAAATACCCACCAGGGACGTTAAATTTTACTGAGTTAATACTGGAGACAGACAGACAGAAAAACATCAGATACATAATAATATTGGTGATTTTGGGTCATTCTGACTACATTTAATGTCAAAAACAGAGAAGATGGCTGCTGTTTAATTACTGTATAAATCAAGTATTTAATTAAGACATGTGATGTCTTCACTGTCATTTATGATGATAAACTTTCACCTTTCTCTTTCTGTCTATGCTAGCTCTCTGCCTGATCAAACTGTGTAGCACCAACACTGTGCTTTACTCTCTCTCATTCCGGAATCAAATTGATCAGCATTACATCTCCATCTTATATACAGACACACTGCTCTACTCAGTTGTACAGAAATATTTACGTTAAAAGAAAACTGTGTGAATGGGGTGTAACAAAAAGATATTTAGGGTCAATCAGAAGTATAGAACCCTCACCAAGACTAGTGCTATTATAAATTCTGCGAATCTAAGTCTTACTTACTTGTTGTCAAACACACTAATATTAGACAAGACCTACTGCAAAATCCAAATCAATTCATCTTTAACGAAAAACAAATCAGCTTTATCTCCCGAGCCTGTTTTCAATGGGAAATCATTTTACAGCATTGACCACTATCATCATCTCCCCTACATATGTCCGTGAAATTAAAAAGGTAGCATCATTCGATTGATAAGTCGGTCGATTTGCGCTACCGTCGAACATAGGTTCAAAACACCGGTTTGGTTCTTGCAACATGGTGTCCTGCTGAAAGACTGCAGTAGCCCCCGCCAATGGATATTACTTGTATCATAACTCATATTATGAATCTTATACCCGTATTGCAATGCAAAAACGTAGAAAAATTAACATTTAATTTGCCATAGCACTGGGTTAATGGTAGAAAAGTTATCATAGCTAGCGAATGCAGACACTTAAGTCCACTTGACCTATATATGTACATGCATATATTAGTTAACACACATTATCAGACTGCAGTTTTTAAATCTATAATTTCAATGGCCATCTGGCCAACAAAGCGCTGCTAAAATCGGTAGCCGCCTAGCTATCTGCCGCAGTGGCTTTCCGGTGCTAACCTCCTTCACGCTGCGACAACGCAACTTTTCATTTAAAAATAGCAACATTAATCAAAGGAAACAATCACATATCGCACATTATGTGTTAATTTTCTTTTGCTCCGTTCAAAGTTTCGAGCATTGGTTACCGTTAGCCTGTTCTTATCCTGCTGAGCTGGGTGCACACACTTCCTGTAGCGCTCCGGCTAACGTCCGGTATGTTTGCCAAAGATCGTATATAGTACAGAGCAGTCACTGAAGAATATAAACAAAAATAATAAAGCCCATATGCAATGTTTGCAGACCATTTTATTATGCTTTCGTTGCTTTGCTGTTTGTGTAACTTATTTTTGTGTATTTATTTTTCTTCCCATGTAGTTAAAAAATGGTAATACGCCGACATTTCCATGCTAGTAGCCCTAACATCGTAGCTTGTTGTATGAGCGTGTAGATGGATTGACTTTATGACGTATGATCATTTACACAAAAAATGTGTTGCAAGTATACGTCATTGCAAGTGCTTTCTTAAATTGCAGTGCACTGAGACCTCAGAGACGCTTTTTTATCCTAAAAAGAATACATGTCAAGGAAAAAGAGGACGTATGGTCACCATAGCATATATGTAATATTTAGCAAATGGAAAATAGAATATGCCATGAATGGGAATATCTTAGTTTACAATAGTTAGATTTGATCAGTCTATATTCAGTCTCTTTTTACCACTATTCAATACATTAAAGTTTCTTGTTCCAGTTATCTATTGCATGCTGTATTTACCAAGTCCATATATTGCAAGTCAACATGATTTGGCAACATAATTGAAACAGTGGACACTTAATTTAAGATCACCTTGTGGTTAATCAGCGGCTACATTTTATTCTGTTTGTCTCAAGAGTCTGCCTCTGTGCTGTATACACTGTTTTTCATTTGTAACTAGAAATCACAAAACTAATAACCCGTATTGATCTGTTGTTCCATGGCATGTGTGTGCCATACCAGCATACTGCTTGATGTCTCTGTCAAAGTAGCAGATGCCAGCCACAGGTTAAGGATCCTGACTTTAACAGAGCTTTACACTGTGACAATTACATAAAACAAAAAATGCAAACTTGATGCCAGTATAGAGCACGGTGCAATCCTAAGTAAAATATATATCTCAACAGCTGTATTCACTTTTTTGTTTTTTAAGGTTGAAATTTCAGACAACGCAATCAAGCAATTTATGATTCCCAGCATAATTTTCTTGTACTTCAAATACTACAAGTTTATTACCACCTAAATGGCAATGTGTGCACTTGTTGTAAAACTTGGTGCCAGCACAAAGTAGTTTATCAGTTTTGATCAAAATGCCAGAGCAGGGAGTTCTTTCCACATTCTTTAGCCTTTCCCTCTTCTTCAGAATTGTACCCTTCAGTGATAAGTTTCCAGATTATGTTCTTAATTTCACCATCTGAATAACATGAAGTGAACTACTGTAAACTGAAGTGGAAATAAGTATTCATCAGAACAAGCAATATCTTTATTAGGTTAAAGGATTAGGTTTCATTTGGAATTTCTATAATTGGGACAAACAGTGTTAGTCGTATTATATTGTACCTATTGAGAACAAGTAACCATTAGACCACTAAAATCAACTCTAAAGTTTGAAATATCTCTTAAAATTGGTCAACCTGACAGAGCAACAAATTTCCCCACTGCGGGACTAATAAAGGTATATCTTATCTTATCTTATCTTAACATAGGCTTTCATTCCAAAAAGAGGACATTGTTAAGTCTTCTAATGTGCCTCCCCCCAAAAAGATTGAGTACATTTTGGAATGAAGGATCCAACTCATGAACAATATCATCATAAGAGCATGCTGAAACTTAACTTGTGGCATATTTTAAAGGAACGTACACATGATAGAAATTAAGTAAGAAAGGTAAGGCTCGGTGAAGCCAGGACTGGACTCTGTGAAGATTTTTGATGAGCTCTCAATTGGTGTTGGCTCAGACGTCTTTGCCACAGTCAGGACATAGCAGGTCATCGCCGCACGTCAGGAAGCCTTGACCTACCAGTGACGCAGAGCACTTTTTGCAGTTGAAGCAGTTGTTGTGCCACTGGCGCTGGCCAAATGAGATGTACTTACTGCCTCCCAAACCTGAAACAAAAGCACCAAAAAAGGGCCACAATAAACCGTTAAGGGGAACAAAGTATGTTCTGTTTTAACATCTCCTGATGTCTGTAATGTTACCCTGCAACTGATGTAATTGAATACGCAGGATTCAGATTGAAGTATAGGATCAAACAGGGCAAGCAAATACTGCTATCCTGCTGGTAGCGATATACATCCCCCCCAACTCCAACAACAACAGGAGTGAGGCACTGAATGAACTCCATCAGTACATCAGTGAACAGCAGACAACCCACCCTGATGCCTTCCTCATCCTGGCTGGGGATTTCAACCATGCAGACCCCAAGAGCGTGTTTCCACAACTCACTCCAGGACTGTTTTTCCACCACAGACTGGAGCATATTCAGACTGGCAGCCACCCACAACAACACCACAGACCTCCAGGAGTACACAGAGACCGTCACCGCCTACATGCATGGAGGATGTCACGGTCTCCAGAACCATCTCCATCCGGGCCAACCAGAAGCCATGGCTGACAGGGGAAGTCCACAGACTCCTGAGGGCTCGGAACGCTGCCTTCAGAGCTGGGGACGAGGAGGGCCTAAGGACAGCCAGGGCCAATCTGTCACGTGGCATCAGACAAGCCAAGAGACAGTACTCCAGGAGGATCGCTGACCGCTTCAATGACAGCAGAGACACCAGGAACCTGTGGCGTGGGATCCAGACCATCACGGACTACAAGCCCTCTCCGCGGACCTGCGACAACTCCACCTCTCTGCTGAATCAACTGAACGACTTCTTCGCCCGCTTTGAGGCAGACAACGACACCCCAGCACAGAAAACCCCCCCTCCCCCCGGCGACCAGGTGTTGTCGCTATCTCCAGACAGCGTGAGGCGATCCCTCAGGAGGACCAATGCAAGAAAAGCCCCAGGTCCTGACAACATTCCTGGTCGTGTCCTGAGAGACTGTGCTGAGGAGCTCACAGATGTCTTCACTGACATCTTCAACTCCTCGCTGAGCCAAGCTGTCGTCCCCACATGCCTCAAAGCCACCACCATCATCCCTGTCCCGAAGAAGTCGTCTCCCTCCTGCTTCAACGACTACCGCCCGGTCGCACTCACTCCCATCCTCATGAAATGCTTCGAGCGGCTAGTCATGCATCACATCAAGT
>OMNV01012735.1:0-17465 GCA_900303265.1 Brotula barbata
ATAAAATTATTCAACATCTCCAGTAAAGCTCGACTGCATTGAAATGAAACAAAAAATGACACAGAAATTAATTACATGATTCAGATCATATATTTCAAAATGTGTTTAGAAACGTCACAATGTAATATTCAGCATCTTCTTGTGATGTGTACTGTATACATTGGAACATCTTCCATTTTCCCACATGACTGATCAAACTTCTCCGAATTATCTGCCAGTACAACTGAGATCAGCAGACTAATGTGATTTTTGTCTGCATGTCGTCACCATCATTTTAATTGTTCTAAGTGTTTGAATTTTATGTCAAAGCCAGTTTGTTTATCAATTTGCACATAACCCTGATTCGTTAAGCGGATCTGGGTTCAAGTCCCTCTCTTGATGTTATAAATTGATATGAACACTCACCCCGCTGGTGTTCCGTCATTACAGCTCACCGACGCATTGTTGAGAAAGCGCAGCTTCATGTCTTGATCCAGCTTTTGCGCAGAACACGGATACAGCGACTGCGCCAGGTTCTTAATCTGCACCATGAAGCTGTCCATGTTTCCCTCCACAGCTGTGAAGTCCAACGGGAAGCTCTCCACTCCCTCCGCGGGAGGCGCCTGCACCCTCCGGGTTTGCCCCCGGCCTCCGCGCGCTCTCCTGGCCTCCGCCGGTGCGCTCATGTGGATGAAGAGCAACAGCAAGCCGGAGCGCCAGAGCAGCGCACCGCGGCCCCGCATCTCTGATTCTTTGACGGGGTTTTCAACGGAAAGCTGCCTCATATATCCTAGGAGAGGTACGAAGGGGTCAAAGTTCTTGGATAAAGGAGGGGGAGCTGCTGGAGTGTGTGAGGACGTAGGTTAAACTTCTCCATGATGCCTTTGGGCAGAGTCCTTCAACCATGTGTGTTGCGTACGGACTCAGCTCGAGTCCCAAGGAGGACCTGTTGACCGTTTAGACTCCCCGTAAAGTGGGGCTTCATTTTTAACTTCCCCACCTCCTCCTCCTCTTCGCTCCTCCGGGCCAATCCTCGAATGACGGCGCTTTCCGACACCCCCGAGCGCGCGCTATAGACACGCCCCCTCCGTCGACTCACACGGTCCTTTCTTTGACTTTTGCTCGGGACGTGACGGCGGTCCCTTTGATTCCCAGCAATTTACTCAACGTTATGTATATATCCTTACGAATCATCACTAGGATGTTAGGAGGAATGAAATGCTTCTCGGGCTTATGGTTAATTTTGACCAAAATTAACTCACTCACCAAATCCAAGGACACAACTCGCAAATATTTTCAATTTGTAGCTTCAGAGGTTTTGACACGTCTGCTGCCATAATCTGTTTGTGGTACTCAATCTGTCAAAAAGTCAGTTGTAGCGTTTGACTGTAAAGCTAAAAAGCCAAGTTACTGTCGAGATTTTAAATGAGTGAGCATTATAAATTTTTGGTCGAGGCAGGATTCTCAAAAATGTAGGAAAATAAGGCTCAGGCAGTCTGCGTGGTTAAAATGGGAAAATGTGTTTTCTACATTTGCCTCAAATGGTCTTTGAAAATTGCTAGTCTGCTGAGTGAGGAAGGAAACCAATTATTTATTTGTTTATTCTGATGGTCGCAATTTCCCCTTACAACTGAGAACCCCTCCTCCACATACTCATTGTTCCGCTTGCTCTTCATTCTTGATACAGGTACTGGTGAAACAGCTCCAAGCATCATCACTCACTTCCCAAAGTCTGTAGCTGATACGGAGGACGCAGAAATGAACAAGCATTGTGAAAATTCAAGTTTATACATTTATTATGGTAAGATACTTTAGGGCTATGGTAAGGGTTATGTACTTTGAACTTTGAAACCTCACAACCCTTCATCTGTTGGCACAGGTGTCTTTGTTTCTGTCCATTTGGATTCCACCTTTGATGGTATGTTGCATATATGAAATCATCCACAAGGAGAAAAGATTTTACACATTGTTTTTTTTTTTTGCATTTCTGCTGAATTATGACAAATAGGGTAATGAGATAGACAGGAAGGATAGGGCAGATAGAGGGGATGACATGAAGCAAAGGGCACAGGCCGCATGCGGAATGAGTTCTACCAATTGAGCCATTGGGGTGCCCCATAAAAGATTTTAGATGTTGTTTATTTCTAGTGTTTAAACAGAACTTCCTTTAAAAAAACATTCTGTTGAGAAGAACTGTTGTATTATAAGATTGGTAATCTGCTATAGTTTTGTAAATTGTCTCGTAGATTTTGTGAATAATTGCAAATCAAAATAAAAGCAGATATAAACCATAAAGTGAGACCTGTGAGTCTACGGTAATGATTGCAAATTCATTTGGGACACATGTCCATTGATCTTTGTACGTTTTTGACATTTTGACTCATTTACAACTAGGGTATTTTGTATCAAAATAGATTTTCATGTATTTTCGCCCTTCCCAGCTGGAGATGTATTCGAAGCCTGGACCCCCTAGCTCCAAGGTGATAATGATTGTATTTGAATATCATTATTATTCCAAATATCACAATGTATCGCCACTTCAAGAAGTACATGCTAATAAAGTTCATTCAAATAAACACAGTGACGTCACGATCTGCAATGGCAGCCAGCGGTGCGACAGTGACTGTTCTCACTCCAAATGGCAGAAGACAGACAATTAAAGTGTCTCCAAACACACCTTTGTTACAGGTAACACACACTTTAATAGATCACAGTGTTTGCTGACAATAACTACACGTTTTATTCTGTTTATTTGTTCCTAAAGCAAAGTAAACGCACTCCCCGAGTTAGCTAGTTGGGCTAACTATAGCTAGCCAGTGACTGATCAGTTTCTTTCTCTATACCAACGAAATAGAATGACTGCTCAGTAACACACCAGACAACCTAACTTCATCTGTAATAATGACTTCCAGGTGCTGGAGGATGTGTGTGAAAAGCATGGATTCGACCCCGACGATCACGGTCTCAAGTGAGTAGCAGTTTGTTTATTTGGCTGACAAGGCAGGTTTATTTCTATAGCACAGGACACAAAGACAAATCCAAGTGCTTTACAAAGGCAAAAAGACATTACAATTCCCAATTACAGATTAGAAAGTCGAACAGTCAAGTTTGCTGAAAATTAATGCTTGGACCAGTTTCATACATCTGGCTTTGATGATAATCCTAAATGCTAATAATTGTTACTATGAATCTGTGATGATAGGAGGTTAATTCTGTAATTTTCTTCATGTGGCTGCTGAAATTTAGGACTGAGACCATGACTGCACCATGGTTTCTGGCTTGATTAGTAGATGTTACTGACATAGATTCGAGATGAGCATTAACTTTTAGTGTTTCTAGTTTACACGTAGGTCCATTTTATTGTTGTTTAATTGTAAAGTTCTGGCACATCTAATTGTTGATTTATTCAATACATTTCAGTGATTGCATATGACTGTAATCACTTGAATACACCATTAACACTGTAGCCAATCAGCAAGTACAAATCAAGAGTCCGGTGCACAGCTCAGAGCTCTTGAAGATGACAAGGAAAGATGCAGGCATAGAAAATATTACAGTTATAAAGCCCAAATATGAGATGAGAATGTTTATTTTGCGTAAAAAGTAATGCATAGTCGCCCAGCACAATGTACAAATAGCTTTAAATAACCAAAACATAGGGCTGCAATGAATAGTTGACATTATCTACAATGCAGACAATAAAAATGTGTATTGTGGAATTACTCAAAAAAATGTGTGAAAATGAGAGAGTAAGCCTAATTTGTTCTCAATAAATATGTTTACATTTCATTAGAGGTCATTAAAAGATATTTTCAATGATTGTTAAATATTATTGATTTTATTGTTACTTCATGCCTAGTACAGCCACTAAGATGCACTGAATATCAGTGAATCAATCTGTAGTTCTTAATTGCCTGATTAATTAATTGTTCCAATAATCAACCAACTTGTAAAGTATATTGTCTCTTTTGCATTCTGGGCAGAAGAACAAGGCTGGTAATCTCATTTTTTATCTGAATTACATAGAAGTGAATTCCAAACAGAATCGCGTCCATCATGGATGGTTCAGTTGTGTCCTCTGTTAACTCTAAGTTCTATGGCTGTTTTAGCACGTTGTAATGTTGAGTATAATCAAGATGAGTTTATTTAGTGTGGTTATGACAGTAATACAATATCATCACCATCTCTACAGTTATGCTTGCTTACCAAAAACAGAGTATAAAAGGATACATGTGAAAATAACTGTGATACAGAGGTCTAATGTGTAATGAATGGCCTGACAGAATTGCTAGAGTAATATGAGATTTGGGTAGTCAACAGTTCTCAAAGGGGCCCTGTGCTAATGTTTGTAATTAAGCACAACATGCACTTATAAAGCTTATATGTATAAGTTAATATGATAATCATATTGAGATATTGCAAAAAGACGCACATGTACACAGAAGCACATGCTACCCCTCCTGTCTCTTTTGTTTCCACGCTCAGGTGTGGGCATTCAGTATAAGCAAGGTTATGTTCCCACTGTCTCTTAGACCCCTGGGGAAGCATACCTATGTGTCTTAAGTGCTTCACAGTCAATGAGGTCAGTCGCAGTCAATCAGCATTTGCAGTCGATAAGTGTAGAAATCACGCTGGCGTGAAAATGTCATCACCACCACCACGACACAAACACAAGCGGATTTCATGGTGCACTGGTGTACAATTATCTGCCAGTTTTTTTTTTTTAAACCTGGCCAGAAGTCAACCTCACCTCACAATTTGCTTCAGTTTTTCTTATCTGTCATTGCTTTTAAAAGGTTTCAAAGGACTGTGCTTGATCTGACGCTGCCATGGAGGTTTGCCAGCCTGCCAAATAATGCTAAACTGGAAATGGTGCCAAGTACTCGGAAACAAGGTGGCACTGACAGCCAGGTAAGCCAGGGTTAGCTTTCAAAAAGTCTTAAACCTAAAAGAAAGAAGTCAAACATCTAAATTTGAAGCCTATTTTCTATAATATAACTTTTCAGTGATGAATTCAGACTTGAGTTAATTTTTACGTTATGTTTTTCATCATGATTGTTTGTCTGTCTGTCTGTAACCAGTAGAGCATTTATTGACAGAGTTCAGTAAAACTGCATCTAGGGATTGTTTGGTTGGCCTGATATTGGCTCTGTGATTTTCAGTTTTACATTTTGGCATGTTACTACAAATACATATAAAATTGAACTTTTTTTTACCCTATATGGCTTGGGTCTATCTGAATCCATCCATATAATTCACACTCACTCCCCTCAAAAGATTTGAATTTCTTGGCTGCCAAAGTTAGGTATGTGTATTCTACAAAAAGTGCAATATCTCATGAATGATTGAGTCTATTATAAACAAACTTGGTAGACATTTACACTCAATACTCGGGGAAAAAATTAATCACCAATCAACCTGAGGGGGATGCTGTAAAATACAACAAATATATTTTTGTCAATAACTTCATTGCTAGCCATGGTAGAATCAAAACCTTGTTAGTGTGACATTTGGGGGAGGTGCTGATCGTGGTCAGTAACTTTAGATTTCATCAAGCGACTGTCTTGATAACTTTTTGGCCTCAGTGCGGGTAATGCCCTTTGTAATGTCTAATCCACAAGGGGGCAGATCACATAGGACACATTTTGCACTAGTTTCAATTCTTATCAGTCAGCCACTCAACATTTAAAAAATTGATTTTTTTTGGCATTATCTGATTTATTGTTATTGTAGAGAGACAGACAGGGCTGAGAAAGAGGGAATGACATGCAACAAAGTCACAGGCCGGAATCGAACCCACACTGTTGCATTACGTGGTACACGCTTAAACCAGTGAGCCTCTGCGTGCCCCCAAGCCATTCAACTTTTAAGCATTCGACTTCAGACTACAGTCAATACTTTACAACTAGCTCTGTCTGCACAAATTTGCGTCACAAGCAGGATTTTTCCATTGCTTCCCCCACTATTGATATCAGTGGGTGGTGCACGGAGTAGTTGAGGTATGATTTGTGAGTTCTCTTAGTATTCAGCAGTGTTCTAGGAATGTCTGGAAAACACTAACTGTGTAACCAAAATCAAGTAAGCCAACCTTAGGAATAACAGTCAACCACCCCATCCTCAAAGATATTCTTATTGACACCTTGTTGAGGTAGCAAATAAGAAGCTGGGCCCACATTTGGCCTTCACTTGAAAATTTGATTGTAAAAAAAAATGTAGTCCCTGATTTGAGTACAAGTTGTCTCACTTCACCATCACTCAGCTGTGTATGTGACTTGTGTTTGTTCAGTATGTAAATGTGAGTAAATTCTTCACATGTGCTGTTTTTATTCTAATGTGATTTGTATCCACAAAACAGCTTGTAAGTGAGTAGTACATTCCTATTTGAAACAATAAATTTGCCTGGATTGATCTGTTGTACTTTTCCATTTGATGGATGGTCGATGGTTGATGCAGCACAGATTGAGCACATATACACACACCCCCACACACGTTGTTTCGTAGTGATTCCCGAGCCAAATTTGTGTGTGTTTGTGAGGAGAGTGAGACAGTATTTCATGTTTGGCCGTAGACAGCCAAGTCAACTTTTTCATCTACGCTGGTGTGCAGCTTGTTCTTGTACTGGACAACATCATTGTGGAGTAAATATTAACTTGTAGAATGACTCAAAACTGTCTGGTGCTCATTTTCAGACTAATGTAGGTCCACATCTGCAGCCAAGTTTGATTAGAAAAGAATGTTCTGTGTGTGAAACCACTACAGACTGTTGAGCAAATACCACCTAGGGAGATCTGGATACTTCACACTATGAAATAGCTCATAAATTCCCTATCACGTAAAATATTTTAGTCAAGGATTCAAATTGCATCCTATCTTTTTTGGAAGAAAAATAAGTTTTGGAGACCCTGAGATACGTGAACAGATAAGACTGTTTAGTGTTAATTATGTAATCAGATCATGAAAGATAAGCTCAGATGTTGTGTAATTTAGCCATTAAATCATGCAAAGTTTATTTGTATAACCCAATATCACAGATGTTTTAAAGGGCTTTACAGGCCCACATAACAGTATCGGTTCCAGACCCAGGCCAAAACTTTATGAAGACGTGGAAAAACTCCTCAAAAAACTTTAACATAAAGGGAAAACTTTGGGCCAGCCAATTCAAAGAGATTCTCTCCCCTGAAACGGCAATGTTTGCAATAGGATCCACATGTGGGATGAATTAATTAAGTAAAATGTAGGAAAGTAAAGGTAAAAAAAAAATGCATTCGACATTCGAATCTCTACTATCTATTAGTGGAATCCTATTTTGAGGTTGAGGTTATGATGTAACCTGTTCAGTGTAAACTGTGGCGACGTGGCTTAGGTGGTAAGGTGGTCGCCTAGTGATCGAAGGGTTGCTGGTTCGATCCCTGCCCGTCCATGTCGAAGGTCCCTGAGCAAGACCCTTACCCCAAATTGCTCCTGACAAGCAAGTGGGCCTTGCATGGTTATCTCGGCTGTCGGTGTGTGAATGTGTGTATGAATGGGTGGATGAGAGGCAAACACTGTAAAGTGCTTTGAGTGGTCTCAAGACTAGAAAAGCGCTATATAAATACAGTCCATTTACCATTTAAACTGTGGTTTATGCAGAACGGTTTTTGGAATCATTATGAAGACATGAAAAATGCTTTAAACCTTTCTGCAAATTTTTAAGATTCATTTCTGTTTTGGGGGTTAAAAAAATCAATCAGCAATACACATTGTCCCACATTGTCTGGTTCATGGATTAACCACAGTTGTGTGTGTGTGTGTGTGTGTGTATGTATGTGTGTGTGTTACTATGGTTCCATATTCCTCAGGTGCGGATTGCATTACAGATGGTGGACGGCTCTCGGCTGCAGGATTCTTTCTCCTGTGGTCAGAATCTGTGGGAACTGCTCACTCATTTCCCTCAGATCAGGTGTGTGTGTGTGTTTTCATTTTCGAGGAGTCAGGCCAACTGTGTGTTAGATCACTACTCTACTAAATGTTTAAGTTTTCTCTCTCTGTCGCACACGCACGCACGCACTCACGCATGCACACACACACACACGCACATATACTTACAGCTATTAAAGTTCAAGTTTTATACACTTGAGCTCCACAACGGAGTAAAACCTTTGGGAATGTTGTGGAGCCGAGGGAAAGTTTTGATTCTCTGTACTTGGGTCTAACATAGTAAAACATTTATGTTTCAGTTTTACACAGGATGGTGCACACACAGTTCATACATGCAGACTGCTGCATCTTGAGAGCTTTTATGGCAAAATTGTAATGATTTGATTGCATAAAGCAGAGGAATTTCTCTTGTGTGACTTTTGTCACTTTTTAAGCAATTAAAAAGGTTTGGCCTCTTCATTTTAGTCACCATTGTTTTCTCTCAACACTACCAGTTTGCCAGATCAGTCTGAATCAGGATTTATCCCTGTCTGCGTTTACATGAGAGATGAGGTAAGTGATATCACTCTTTGTTAAGAGATGAACCTAAATGGTAATGCTCATCTACGTATTTAATTATGTATATGTGTAGGTAAGTGGAGAGGAAGCCCTCCGGAGTACCACTCTGAAGTCTCTGGGTCTCACAGGAGGAAGTGCCATTGTCAGGTAGGCTATTCATTTTTTTGTTTGTTTTAATATTTGAAAAATTTTCTGTATTTTTGCCTGTTTTGTGGATGATCTGTCCTCAAAAAATCAGTCTGTTCCTGATTCTCTTTAAGGTTTTCACTCAAAAAGAAAAAAACACAGGGAGAGGAAGATGCTGCAGAAGCCAAGGAAATGAATTCTGTGCCAACAGCACCTGTTGCCAAAGAAAGCATGCCAAGCCTGTGTTCTCAGCACAGTGTTGCTCCCTCTCAACCCAAGGCATCAGCAACTGAAGTGCCAATTAAGGACTATGGCCCTGATAGACCAATTGAGACCTCTCCTGCCTCACTCAATGCCACACTTCCTGTTAAACAGGCAGAGGTCTCCAGCAACGAGGATGTTTTGCAACCTAAGGCCTCTCCCGCTGTAAGAGGATTACCAGAGGATGGAGAGGCAGGGCCATCAGCACCATACTCTTCCTTGTCCCCTCACCATCCCCCCTTCATTCCTTTTTCTGGAGGGGGTCAGCGCCTTGGGGGTCTGGGAGCAGTTGTGTCAACTGCACCAGTAGATTCACCCAAAGCCAAGAAAGCCAAGTCTAGTCACAGCTATAAAACCAAGGTGAGAATGAAGGAATAATAAAAGTAGTTGAGATAAAAAGTAATCAGTGTAATTAACATCTGGCCATTTCGGCTTTTGTGACAGCGTCAACTGACTGGTAGCCAGACAGATGAGAACATTGGCCAGAGGGAGGAGTTCGTGGAGGTAAACTATTAGCTGCTCTATTTTTTTGTTATACAGCCCCCCAGTAAAGATGAATACCTCAATCAAAAATATGTCCAATTATGAAATTTAATAAATAGTATTTATTTAATTAATCAGGTATGACATTTACCTCTTTGAAACCTGTAGTCTATTCACTTTTTTGGGATTCTTTCTTCCTTAAATAAATTTACTCTAACATCAGTTGCATATGGCTTCTCAAAATGTCCCTTATAAGATAAGATAAACTCTTATCAATCCCACACTGAGGAAATTCACGTTACAGCTCCTCGAAAGGAGACAAAATAAAAATAGAACAAAAATATAAGAGAGTTAAAAATATATATAAAATTTCAATTATCCAAGTATGCACACGGACTATATACACTCTATACACCTTTCACATACTATTTATTTCGCCTGTTGCACTACATTTTCCTGTTCTTTCATGTGAACTTTGCATACCACCTTGTTTAGTCAAAGCGGCTTTGTTCGTAAGAAAATGTGTTTTTTTTTTTTTAATAGCTGCTCTGGAACAGAGAGTAGACACTTCAAAATATGTTTCCCATAAGGCATTACCCTGTAAGGGACAGGTACTGGTCCGAGCTAATTATAGACAATTAAATTAGTTGACAACTAATTTTCTCGACAATGTCAACTAATAGTTGCGCCTATATTTGATATTGTATGGTTTAATTCAATTATTTAATAGTTAATTAATAGCTAAATGCTTGATATCCGTTCTGGACAATGCCAGATATAGCTTTTCAGGAGTTGAGTTTTGTGTGGATAAATTTATCCTCTCACTGCAGCCTGTGGACAGGGAGCCTCTCATTTATCACCTGGACTTGGTAGACCAACACAGAGAGGACCACAGCGAACTGCCCGATGAGTTCTTTGAAGTGACTGTGGATGATGTGCGCAAGCGCTTTGCCCAGCTGAAGAGTGAGAGGTGAGAACACAGAAATCAATGTCACTGGCCAATTGATTTTACTACGAATTGACAATATATGAAATCTAATATAAATGCCTTGTTGCTGGAGACAAATGCCTGGATCAGTATCAGAAATGTTTGTTACAGACTGACAACAAATTACCCAGACTGGAATTTGATCCTTTAGTGGCGTGTAGATGTACATGCCTTAATTGCTGAATACCACAGCAATGATGAGAGGCCATGGATACTGGGCAATACTGTGTGAAGTTTTTATTTACGAGTGTTTCTTCAAACCAGATGCCTACAAGTTTATTCTCTCTGGATGTGGCCATAGCAGATCACAGCTGCTGAGACATAGTGTGTGTTTGTAGACATGTTCTCATTTATACCACATACAACAAAAACTTCTAAATATGGCATACAGGGAGCAATTAGGAAGCCTGTGTGTAGACATTTATCTTCTAGCCACACGGCATCGGGTTGAGACTGCACCACATACATCCTTTAATCTGTCTCACCACTGATTTAACCTACTGCCTCGTGGCAATGCTGCTACCGTGTCAATGACTACAATTAGCAAGGCTAAAATTAGGCAACCGCAGGAGTTCATCTTCATCACAAACACACAGTCTGGCCCACACATGAGGACAGGTGAATATAAAATATTTGCTCTGTCTTTTCCTCTTTTCTCTCCTAATGCACTATTTGTAGCCTGCCTCTGCTTTTTAGTCAACAGCTCATTGGATTGTGAATATAAATGCCTCTTTCTTCCTTGTGTCTTCAGAAAGTTGTTGGAGGAGGCTCCACTGATGACTAAAGCTCTAAGAGAAGCTCAGATTAAGGAGAAGATAGACAGATATCCTAAAGTGAGTCTCAGTGACTGAAACATAATCACAGTCAAATTCAAGCTTTCAATGTCTCACTACCAATATCTATCTCCAGGTGGTCCTGAGGATCCAGTTTCCCGACAGACTTGGTCTTCAGGGTTTCTTCAGGCCTCTAGAAACAGGTGCGTGTCTGTGTGCAGTGTGGAGAGTGTTCATTTCAGCTGGCTAGCCACAGGTATGGCGGCAATGTTAAAGCTCCCTTACCACATTTATTGCTTCTGCCACAACATAGTAACAGAGACAGAGAAAACGAGACAAGTCTGTAATTCTAGGCATTAGATCTCATCCATAACTGCCACACAACAACCAACAACAATTCTGAGGGAAATTCCATCTGGCAAATAATTTCTACTCCACCGTATGCTTAATGTATATATCGCGAGGTAGGTTCTTTTTAGCAGTTTGTCCATGCCCAAGTAAACTGTTTTTCTTTCTCTTCCAGTTGCTGCTGTAAGGCATTTTGTGAAGAGTCACTTACAAGACCCTGAGCTGCGCTTCTACCTGTGTGAGTGTCATTTAATTTCCCTGTGCACAATCATAAATCATCGAACATGAACATGCAAACAAAAAATCATGAATTTTTCATACTTGGTTCTCATGCATTTTTATGAAATGCAATAGTCATTTGAATACCGCAGTCAGTGAACATGTCTGTATTGAAGAGTTATCACATTATGAGGATCATTTACATCTATTCTCCAAAATTTCACTAACAGATAAGTAGCTGTTATTGTGTTTAGCAATACAGTCTTGTAGAAGACAGTGAAGTGTTATGTGGTTAAAGTCACTACATCTAGCACCAGCAGTTTGTTTATGGCATAGCTGACCTACCGTTATCTGTTTTTGTGTAATTAATTTGTTAAATTCTGCTGCCTTATTGCTGTGTCTGTTATTGTGGATAAAATTTTGATACATCAGCATACATCAGCCATGCATGACACCAATCTTTTTCGGTTGGAAAAGTATGCAGTCTCACCAAAAAATATACCATGAACGTACATTCAAAAAAATCTGCTAATGTAATATTTAATTATCTCAAACACTCAACGAAACATTCTGAAAAAATTCCATTTCTAGCATCATGCACAATATAATTTTTTAAAATGTATTCTCTTGTTTTCTACAACATTTTTAGTCACCGCCCCGCCAAAAACAATTCTGGATGACTCTTCAGCTACACTTTTCCAGGTAAGATCTGTCAGTCAGTAGAACGTGGAGTTTTTGTTGATTTCAATTGAAGTATGGTTGTCTTCTCATTTGTCATCTCACTTACTGCCTTCATTGGATTGTAATCAATACTTTAACGTGCATGTAAAAGTGCCGACTGCCATTAAATTAATAAGTGAGAAGAAAAACTACTACTACTACTGGACCACGGTAACAAACACATCTCTGCAAACAAACTGCTACCCATGACAAGCTACTAGACACTCTCTGGTTGAATCTGCTGCCGCTCCTCTTCACAGCTACACCACCACATTCCCTTGTTCCCCCTCTTCTCTCTCCTACACACACTCACACTTGTTCCCCATCTCCACTGACCTTGACCCCAGCTGGGCTTGATTTTTCCCAGACTGGCACATGGGGTTGATACAGACTTAGCTTTGATCTTCACTCACATACACACTGACTCTCTCTCTCTCTCTCTCTCTCTCTCTCTCTCTCTCTCTCTCTCTCACTCTCTCATTCTCTCACCCAATCACCCTCTCACTCTCACTCACACAGCTCGGAGTTAAAAGATGCAAGTCTAAAAAAACAAATCCTTTCCTTGTTGTTTGTCATCTACATTCCTTAACAGGGACATTTTAGTTGTTACATTTTTGTAACAATTCTGATCACTGACGGTCGTTTGTGTTTTCTCTATGTGGAAACAAAGTAGTACAAAATGGATCTCAGTGACAGAACTGAGAGGAGGAGGAAGTGGAAGAAGAGAATGTTGTTAGAAGTTACATTTATTGGTTGTTGTCTAATCACACTTTTAAATGGACCATCTGGTGCCATGATCTCTGAGTCAAATCTGTGTATCCTGTCTCATTCTCCATTTTCTGATCACTCGCTTGCTGTTTTCTGTACTTGTCCTTCTCTTGTGCCCCAGGATTCACAGTCTTTTTTTGGTCTCCATATCCAATCTGTTCACCCCCCGCTACACATACATACTACACTTCTCCCTCTTCCACCCTTTCTTGTGCCTCATCACCATAGCTCTATCTAAGAGAGTCCTGAAACAGCATGTTTTTACCAAATACACACACACAGACCTGCAGTGTTTTATTTGGGCTACAAATCATTCCTAAATGCACAAACACACTCACATAGACTCTTCGATATGTTTTTCTTGTGTCACAGATGTGAATACACTTTGACACACAGGGTCTCTTTCTCTCTCAATCTCTTGTTCGCTCTCTCTTGCTCTCTCCCTCTCTCTCATGCTCTCGCTCTCTCTCTGTCAGACAGACACACACGCGCGCGCACTTTAATCACTTTGTGTCATGTCAGGAAAGGAATGTTTCCCAACCCCAAAGCCCTTTGATACCACGCGTCCCCTCCCTCATCTGTTTCTCCCTCTCTCTCTCTTTCTTTCTCTCTCTCATATGTTGTTTTTAGCTCTCTCCCACTTTAACCACCCCACACTCACACTCACACTCACACTCACACACACACACACACACACACACACACACACACACACACACACACACACACACACGGGTCCTTGTTTCCTGCTCACAGGGCTGTGATAATAACAATTAGGCCAGTATGTCCCATTTTAGCAGCAACAAGTGAGGATGAGGAGGAGTGAATGAGAGGAGGATGTAGCCAAGGGTAAACCCAACAAATCCCAGCGACAGCTCTACCAACTTTAGTTTTTATATAGCTATACGGATTTTAATTGCAGTGTGGAGTTGAGCCTTATGTGGTTGCTGTATGCAGTTTCATCTTGGCACGATAACTCCATACAGGGGTTCAAATCAAATCCTTTGTAAAAGTAAGTAAATAGTAAATAAAAAGTAAATATTCACTTTGACTGTGGACCTTTGACATGTTCTCTGTCTCACTCGCTATACTCTTACATTTCCTGTTTCGCCCCATTGTCTTTTTGATAATAAAGCTGACCTTTTTTCCTGTTGGTAGCAGTAGCAGCAGGTGGAAGTTAGTTTACTCATATCTCTTCTTCCCTTCATTACTGAATATGGTGTTGCAAGTGTATTTAAATAATATTTATAAATGTTTGTGTCTTCTTCTGATTAGTTTTTCTGTGTTCCTTTGTATTAGAGACAGACATCTGTCTGTGTCTCTGCCTCATAATTGTAAGGTTGATAACATCTGCCTCAAGTCCTTTATACCCATTAAAACCATCATCAAAGAGGAGAGTCGTGCTTCACGAGTGAAAGTGTTTTCACTAACCATTTGATTTGTGGTCAGCTTCAAAGAGCTATGGTTACTGGTTCAAATCCCCAGGCAATGAATCATCTTCAGAAAACAACTTAACTCGACAATGTGAAGCAAGACAATTTCTGTGAAACATTGAAACAATTTTCAGTCTCTCTCTCTCTCTCTCTCTCTCTCTCCCTCTCTCTAGGCCAACCTATTCCCTGGTGCTTTGGTCTACTTTGGCTCAGATGTTAAAACAGGTGTCTTGTCTTTTTGCATTCATATACTGGTGTAAATAAGCCCTATTTAATAGATTACAGTAAAACAATGCTTCTGCATTACTTTTTATGTGTTTGTGTTTGTCCACAGATTCTTACTTAAAAAGCGAACTCAGACAATCCTGTGTGTCCGCCTTGCAAGCAAATGAGACCATAGCAAGGTATGTGTACACATCCCGGTGTGGTAGTTGTGCGTACAAAAATGTGTGCTTGGTCGTGCATGCGTTTGTGTTCATGCAGCAAACCGCCCACTTTCTTGTCAAAAAGCTGTCATCATCAGAATCCCTTTGAGGTTCTGCCTAAACAACAGGTGCCCCCATGCGCCCTCATTTCCTATACACATGCTCTCGTGCGGCATTTTCCAGACCTTCTGAGGTCTAAAGATAGAGCTCATTTCCCAAAATTGACCCCCACCTGTTGTTCTGTGCTTGTTCAAAAAGGTCATCAGCGTTCCTTCTATTTTAGACGATTATCTTCCTCAACAGTTTTCTTAACTTACTGCATAATTCCTTCTGTAGAAAATGTAAAATATGTTTTAAAGTTATAGTTTGGAATTTTACACATGTACTGATTTTGATTTTTTTGAGTGTAATTGATCTTTCAAGTTTGAACTAATTAATTAAGTCCCTGCTGTGAGAGCAGAAGCTTCACTGGGGGAAAGCTGCATGAATGAATGCAAGAGGCTACATTCCACCAAACAGTTTGATTTTAACAACACACGTGCAAGAACGTAAGAGTTGAGGGGTCCAGCTCAGAGGATCTATCTATCTATCGATCTAGGGTGAATGTATCACAATATGCAGCAACTATGAGTATATGTGTAAGATTCTGAACCATCACTTTAAGTAAATAATGAATTCCTCTCACTCCGCCACCTCAGCTGCATGCTCGGGTCCTCACCACCTTCTTCCAGCGCTTCAGCCCCCGAAGATCCACTCAGTCCTCCAGGGCTAACTGAAAACACCAACTCCAGTGGATTTACACAGAATAAACAAGATCCATCTGCAGACACCCAAGCTACCAAACCTACTAGGCCTGACCCAGGCAAAGTGCCCAAATGGCTCAAGCTTCCAGGTGAGAAAAGGACCATAACTTAAGCAGAAACGTTGTTACTGTGAAGGGTGTAACAATACGTTTTAACATATACATTACAGTATTGGTTCCTTTCTAGCAATACGATGCAAATCCATGAATTGAAATCGATACAGTAATTATTTAGCCAAAAATTCAGTCTGTGTGAAATAAAAACCTGGATACTGAAGGTTTCCCCGAAGTTGGAATTTCAATACAATACAATACAATACCATGCAATACAATATATTTCCCAGAAAACATTATATACATAGTGGTATTTACACACAAGAGTCCCTCGTCACACAAAGCTACATTGCATGTCACAGCTGGTTCAAGATGATCACCCACTCACTGCCCAGTCCCTCTGGTCAAACAGACAACCACAGACACTTGGGAGCTCAGGGCCTCATCACAGCACTGGCACTGCTCTCGTATTAGTGTGTAACAGCAGCAGTTTGAGCCCATCTGGCTGCTGGCAGGACAGTGATCTCTGGCTCCTGCCATCATATGTTGTTATTCAACCAAGTCATTCCCCTCAGAAACGCCAGCGTTCTGTACATTTTCTATATTTTAAACTCTATTCTAATGCCCCATTGTTGTCATGTACATGCTGCTGTTTAACATCTGTTTTCTGTCACAGGTAAGAAATAAGGCGGCTGCTGGGAGGATCGCTCCGCTGACAGGACCGATGTTTGACAGCTGTGCCATGCAGACTGTGTAGAGCACTTCACATATGCTGCACACAAAAACGCACTAGACTTTGTGACTGCAGTGGACTTTAGTACTTGGTGGAATGAGCCTCAGTTCAAAGTGAGGCAATGTGTTTCATTCCAGCTGATTCCATGCTTTTTAGTTACGGAGGCTTCACTAAAACATGAAAAAAGAAGATTATGCAGAGTAAATAAAGATGATACTGATTAAGATGCTGTATGTTGCTGAATTTGTATTCCTATCACTGACAGATAAGTTCTGAGCTGCTTCCAACACTGTTTACCCATGATGCTGAATGGATATTACACCACCATATTACACCACTCTTGGCTGCTCAGAACTCCCCCACAGCTGATGTGATGTCAAAATCTAAGGTGAACGTTTTCACCTAAAGCCTTCTTTATGTTTGAGTAACAAAAAGTCTGAGAGTCCAGTTAATTTCGTTATGGTGGGTACCGACTGAGTTTAAAACTACCACGAATCCTGGTTCCAGTATTTATCCATTTCAAGCAATAGATGAACCCTAAAAAAAGCATTTGATGGCTGTCTTCAAAGCAAAATGTCTTACTTGCATCCTCTCCTCAACCACAGGCCAGCTTAAAAAGCTAAAAGTAATAATAATACACCCACCAGTGCTGATGTTTTAATCATTACATTGATTTTTATAATTTTAAGAAAAAAAACAACATAAATAAATAGAAATCCTAACAAATGATGCACCCTGGTACTAATCCATAATGAAAACAATAATAATCAAGCCGTAGATGGTATCTTCAGTTTACTCTCATCTTTAAAATCTGCCACAACCTGCTGTCAGGCAAAAAGTGTGTGTGTGTGTGTGTGTGTGTGAGGGGTTGGGGTTGG
>OMNV01012735.1:17485-60403 GCA_900303265.1 Brotula barbata
TGCTAAAGAGGGTCTGAACATTTTTAAGGCACTTTGATTCACATTGACGACTCCTTTGATCTAATATCACCCATCGTGACACAACTCTCGCATGCCTTATCTGACACAGGTAATGGAAAAATCCATGCAGCGTGTACCCATATTTTCATATTTCACATCTTGAATTCTACACACACACACACACACACACACAGCACAGTGTTCAGCCTTCTCCCCAGCTGCCCCTCGTCCTCTTTTTCTTTTTCTAAGCTGCAGGAGGAACTTCAAAAGAGGCCAGGCACAGAGGGAAGCATGAGTGTGTGGGGGGGTGTGTGTGTGAGAGGGAGGAATGCATTCCAGCCACTTGTTACACACACACACACACTATATGTTCTCTCTGTGCAAATTAATTATTTCCAACCGCGGCTGCAGTCTTTCATGCTGGACTAAAGCGATGTGCACATAAAGACGTTGTTTTTGTGTTTGGGACATTCACAGCTTACCTTTTTGAAGTGTGAATTAAACACAATATTTTTTTGTCACTTCTGAACAAAGAATTTGGTATTCAACTATATGTCAAATCAAAAGCAGATAAACATGAGTCAGTTTCAGTCGAGGAGCTCAGATATCAAATGTTTCAATATGTTTATTCTCACAGAAATAATGTGCATGTAAGTAGAACTTTATTTTCATTTTTTAAAATCAACTATAAACCCAATGTAAAGCTGTCCAACTGCTGCAGTACTTAGACTTCATATGCTATTTTATAGTATAGTACTAATAACTCTAATTTTGCGCGTGATAAAATGTGCCATGCCCCCGTGCAGCGCTACCACTTTGCTCTTTTATCACTTTACCGCCCTCTAGTGTCTGTTTAGACTAAAGCATTTCCATCTCCACTCATGTTAGTTACAAGTGATAATTGACCATAGTAATCAATTGTAATTTGATGAGAATATTTTCGTATTGTCTTTGTAAAATGTCGACTTGAAGACGGGAGTGATGTTTTTATCCATCCATATTTTGTTTTTTCTTGTGCAATGTCTCTTTCTTTACTTAGCTTGACTCTCATTTGCTTACACAATCACATGAAAAACGGCCACAGGAAGACTTTTAGAGAGCACATTGTGTTGCTTCCTTTTCCAGTTGACTTTCAGTTCAGTCTGAAAATGGACCTCCTCAGTGCTGAAACTCTTCATACAGTCAATCCATTACATTGAGCTACATGTCTCAGTCAAATTATTATTCTGTTGCCTTTATCACCCAATAGTAAAGTGACTTTGGTCACAACAAATCCTAGCTGCCAGTAATGTTTAAGAAAATCTAAAACATTCAACAATCTAAAACACCATGTGTGCACGTATGCTTGTTTATGGTCATCCTGACAAACTGATCGATCACTCCCAGAGCTCTTAATGTCTGCATGTGTTTTCAATATACTTTTACAGGATTTTCTCATGCATCTCATTATTTTGGATACATATACATCTCCATATTCTCTCCAGACTGTCAAGTTTGGCTCTTGTTTGGAAAATGTAATTTGGATAATTACATAATCAACGGACTCAACACAAAACACATGGCTATGTACAGCACCGTCCAGGCCCCTTCATTATTTCCAAATTTTTATGTTCCAGTCTATTCTACAATGGTTAAAACTACTTTCCCCCTCATCAATCTACACACAATACCTCATAATGACAATATCAAAACAGAATTTAAGAAATGTATTAAGAATAATAAAACAAACTGAGATATCATACCTAGCAGTGCCTTTGCTGTGATGCCTGAAATTTAGCTTAGGCAAATCCAGTCTCCAATGATAGTCCATGAGATGTTTCTACACCTTGGTTGATTTTCTGTGGCATTGAAGGCCCCAAGAACACAGTGGCCTCCTCATTCTTAAATCAAAGAAGTGTGGAAAAACCAAGACTCTTCCTATGTACCCAGACGTATTGAGCTGAAATGGGGGAAAGTCTTCAGTCAGGGAGGTGAGCAAGACTACAGGGGAATGAATAAATCTAAATCATTTCAAAATAAGACATAACGAAATGGCAAAAAAAGGTGAAAGGATGTGAATAACATTGTTCCCTCACTCGTATATACTGTGTTTCTTTACATCATGGGCTCAGTCTTCCCACCTCATTCCACATCATACGTCTGCATGCCTGGACGACCCCACCCAACCATATGTTTGCAACAATCATGTGCCCAACCCCGCAGGATCTACATAACTTCCATTTTGGTCTGACTGAGCAAGCTGAATATGTGTGAGGAAGAGAGAAAGTAAGATAAGGAGAGGTGACATTTGAGGAGGGCACGTGGAGCTGGTGTCTCTGACTCATGAGGCCACATGGTTCAGCAGGGAGAGTGTGTAAGGCAAAACGCTGAACACACACCGAACGTATCTGGATCTGGATTCATTTGCACGGCGCAACTGACAATGTTTGGGTAAACAACCTGTTCCACCCACAAATGGAATAACTGGGATTATGAAAATAATGCCAGTATGGGAATATGGAACCGCATCGGGATTTGCTTTGTATTTGCAAGACTCCTAAAGACAGGTGCGTGTGTGTGTGTGGCAGCTTGAGCTCTTTAATCCATGTAAAAGATCTGTAAAAGAGGATTCCCCTTCAGTGACAGCTGTGTTTCTGACATATTTCTTCAACTTTAACTTCTCTTCTGGGAAGATTCCACCGTGGAGGCATGAGGTGGTTTCCAAGAACGTAACATGACAGCGTCATTCCTCCATCAAGCAAACGTGTTATGACATAGATCACAAGACAACAAGAGCAGGGTGGACTGGTGTCCTCTGCAGCTCTAAAACCATCCCTTTTAAGCTTTACTCGAGAATATTCCTTCATTACAACCGGATGTTCACCGCTCCTGCTATGGATTCCCATACTGGTCCGTACCTAAACAAGAGGGCTGTCTGCTCTCCTCTTGGAGCTGCCCGTCTCAGTCAGCTGGCTCTGGGGTGTGCAGTGATTGCCATGGTGACGCACAGTGCTGGATACAGTGGTTCATACGGTGTCTTTTGCATGGTGGTGTGGTGCCTCTGCTTCGCCGTGTCAGTGCTGGTGTTCTTCCTGGACGCCACCCGGCTCCACAGCTACCTGCCCATTTCCTGGGACAACCTCACAGTCACCTGTGCTGCTGTGGCAACCCTCATGTGAGTCATAATTTAGTTGTTTTCCAGGTGATGTTCAAACAAACATTCTTAGTTTTGCTTTCAAGGGACCACATTTCTATTTTCTGAGTGTACAAAAAAACCTATAGGTGCTATAGATATTTAAATACTCGGACAGCCGATCTCTGTTCTACAGCCCAACTGACCTTTGATCATAACTATTACACATATGTCAACTGCTTTATCAGCATCATCCTTGCTACATGTTACATGGCACTTTTTGTTCACATACAGTGACAACATCAAGGTCAACATCCGGATCTGGAGGATCCGGGTCAATATATGTCTGGATATATATCTGGATATAGTGTTTGGACTTGTCACTATTGATGGTCCATCATAGATAAACATGAATGATCTATTTCATTAAGATTGTTGGCCTAGTTTTGAGAAATTGTAAATGTAGACAACTTTTTTCCTCATTATTATTATTTTTTATTTTTTTTCTGTGTATCAGTCTCGAGCCAGATCAAAATCTAAAAACCTCCTCAATCCAGGCAAACACTTAAAAGCTGATTAAACAATAATCAGGATTATGTGTACATTAGGTTATGCCTGTCCAATCAAAATTCAAACACAATCCTGACATTTGCCTCAATGCCTAAAAAAAAAAACACTTTTGGATTTTGGAGACCGTTCTTAACCGTATGATGTGTGTGTCCTTCCTCTTGCAGGTACGTGACAGCCTCTGTGGTTTACCCGCTCTTTTTTGTTCGAACCGAGTGCCCCTATGCTGGCTGTGAGGTCAGAGATTTCCGCATCGCCGTCACTGCCTGCTCCATTGCGGGAACTGTCGCCTACGGGGTTGAGGTGATCCTGTGCCGAGCCAGGTCAGGCCAGACTGTGGTGGGCTACATGGCTACTGTGTCTGGCCTGCTCAAAGTGGTCCAGGGCTTTGTGGCCTGCATCATCTTTGGGGCTCTGGCTAATGGGAGCGAGTATTCCCGTTACGCTGCTACAATCTACTGTGTTGTTGTCTACGTTCTCTGCTTTGCCCTGACTGTAGTATTTGTCATCCTGACTGTATGCGGGCGGACCAAAGCTGTGTGCTGCATCCCCTTTGACCACTGCTTGGTGGTCTACACCCTTCTGGCAGTGCTGCTGTACATGAGCGCATCGGTGGTGTGGTCAGTATTCTGCTTTGACGCAAAATATGGGTCTCCATGGCGACCATCATCATGCCCCCAGGGAAAATGCCCATGGGACAGCAAGGTCGTAGTGGCAGTGTTCTCCTTCGTCAACCTCGGACTGTATGTGGCAGACCTGATCTACTCCCAGAGGATACGGTTTGTGTCTTCACATCTGCACACCAACGCACGAGTGTAGCAACGCACAGAAAGAGAATGCGGAGGGAAAGGACGAAACAATGTAAACAAAGAAAGGATGTTTCTTCCAGATGGCAACCTGTGAAAAAAGTAGAGTTTGCCATTATGTTTATCAGTTGATTTTGTAGGGATACTTACTCATACAGTGGTCAGGGGCATTACTTGCATCAGTTAGAAGATAAGCAGGCTTTCTTTAGAGATGTTTCTAAGTTGAAAGAAAAACAGATGAGAAAGTGACTTCATGTGTTTTTCAAGATGTAGGTGGTGATAAAGGCAATCAGCTTGATTTCTGGAACATGCTTCAGCAAACCTGATGATTGAGTAGAGGCCTAGCTGTATCTTTAAGGCAATACTCTCTGGGCCAAGAAGTCAGTCTGGGTCAGTGTTGTCACTGTTTAGCTGGAGGAAGTTGTTGAAAGACTGAGTTGAAAGACTTTCTGCATAACAGTGACTGTAGGTAAATATAAAAAACTACTGATTAAATGTCCAACTGGGAACATGTAGATAGTGAAAAGAAGGAGACCAAGAGCGGAACCCTGAGGAACACCACAGGAGTTAGGGGCTGATGAGGACAGATGGTCACATACTATTTCTTTTAAATCGGCCAGACCTTTTAGAAGCCCCTTGTTTTATATTTGTTCATATTGTTGTAAAAAATTGACAGTGTTTCTTCCCTCCTCTTCCCTCAACTATGTTGATTTTGCTGTTGCTGCTGAAAACCCAACATGTGTTTCTGAACTGTGATGATAATGATTACTTACACAATGTACACTGTCATGTCAAATGTACCACCCTCAAGGACTGAGATTTAGTGCATCACTTTGGCCGAACCCAACTAAGGCGACAGCCCATCCCTTAAACAGAGCCCTCAGCTGTGCTGGGTGTGTAAAGGGGACAACCAGGCACATCCCCTGAAGCCAGACGACACTGATATATCCAACCAGACCCGCTCCTTATTCCTGGCATAAATGAAAGCATGTTCAGACACATACAAACTCACATTCTCATTTGTGTTAAAATATACTACGCGAGAATACAAATTCGTGATTATTGAACATCAGTGTTAATTTTAGCTGTGGCATCTTTGGGATTCCTGTAATCTGCAAACCCCACACCACTAATCTACTGGCTCGACCCGGACGGCCAAAAATAAACACCATCAGTCTGCATTCATCTCTGAGCAGAGAGGCAGCGTTTACAAGAGGACAGATCTTTTAAAAAAAACAACCCTCTGCAAGTACTCAAACGATTATATGACAAAAACTTTACTCACCTCCAATACTTGGTGCTTATCGTCCAAACTCTGGAGTCTCACAGGTAAGAGACTTTCACAGAAATAATGACATACTAATTTTAGCACAGACATGTTAGTCACTCCACATCCAGGGGTCTCATGTATTAAAGAGTGTGTAGGATTCAGACTACAAGTGTCCGTACAAAAGCCGAAAATAATAAGAAAATGGACTGCATTCACTTTTCTAGTCTGTAGACCACTCAAAGTGCTCTTATAATGTTTGCCTGACATTCACCCATCCAGACATACACTCACACACCAACAGCCAAGGTAAACATGCAAGGCCTACTTGCTTGACATAGTGGAGCACCTGCAGACAATTTTCCTTTATAGATCACAGACTACCTGGAAATGTGCGCACCTGGATCAGCCTCACATGCCGCCCTTCAGCCATAAATGGTCAATGCAAAGCACGACATGAATATAAATAAGGCCGCTGATCAATGGCACGCCACGGCGAATCATGGTAACAACCAATCATGGTTCTTGAAGAATGAGTTCTCTCCTGATCCTTCCATTTTCGCAGTCTTCTAGTCGTGCCAGTGCATCCATTACACCGCAGTATATTTATGTTTACAGCAATCAGACTGACTGGCCCACAAATTGCCAAACTGATCGTGTAAATCAATATTATCCATGATTTATAGATGAAGACATTTTTTTTATTTATGTTGGTTTTGTTACTGATAATGAGGATTTGGAGCATAAAGATTTGTGCCAGAGCTGTCAATGGCTTTAATTACAAACTTTGCTAATTTACACAGTCCATATATGAGTGTAGGTGGTGAAGATGCACCGGATGAGGTGACTGAAGAAGGCAGTGTGTGTGGCAACCACCACGGAGTCTCCAGTGACAGCACAGTTGTGTTCACAGCAGCGATTTTGCACACAGAAACTAAATGAAAACTGAAACCAAACTTGATGATAAATGCACACTATTAGGAGATATTATTCAAAATTATTGACGCTCTGTTTTACACTTGGTTAGTGCTGTTTGTTGTGATCTTGATGATGATGATGATTTCATCAGTTAGTTGGGACACAGTCCGGCCCTCCCCTCTGCGCTCGGGGTTTGGGAATGTGACGGTAAGACGGCGCTGATGGAATATTGAGCGGACTTTGATTTCAGATTTGAGTTGTCTTCTGTCTTTTCAAATTGAAAGGTGCTTATGTTATAGTTGTGGCTCCGTACAAGCACAGGTACAAGTAACACTGCTGGTTTGAATGTGTATGACAACGTGGATTTATGATTAACCTCTGATATAAAGTGAAGGTAATCTGTGTGAGAGGAACCATTGTACCATCTGGCCTCAATTCACCACCTCACCATCTGCGTCGCCAGTTCCCCCTTTCCAAAATGCGTGTACGCATAGGTCAGAGTTTAGCCACTTTCAAACCCCGTTTTGTGCATACACAACGCTTATAAATGAGACCCCAGGACATTTCAGAGCAAAGACCAGTTTCCATCGTAACATTGCCCCCTGCTGACAACAGACGGGAAAATGTGGCGCATGGTTCGTTTGTGGCTTGTGAAACAACGAGGAGGAGTTTCAAAAATCTGATTTTCCCAAGAATAAATAGAAAAATAACCTTACCCTAGGCAGTAAACAGAAAGCACTAAATGTACTAGGTCTGATCCAGTACAGGACAACAGACAGGAGAGACGTCTCCATGATGACAGACGGTAACACTAAATGTTTTGGTTCTGTGATCCTTTAAAATACTCATTTCACAGACTTAAAGTACACAAAGTGAGGCTAATCTTCTCCATCCTTTCATGTCTCTTCTTCTCTCAACACAGTATAAAGTCATTCCTCTTTGGTCATGCATATATGAATCTTTAATTCCTGTCACGTCTGTGCACGTTATAGTTGTATTATGGACTAATGGACTGCATTTATATAGCGCTTTTCTAGTCTGGAGACCACACAACTTTACAGTGCACTTGCAAACACTTGCTTGTCGGGCGCAGGGTCTTGCTCAGGGACCTTCGACATGGTGGAGCCAGGGATCGAACTGGCAACCCTTCAATCACCACACGATCACCTTACCACCTAAGCCACGGAACCCATTCACAATTTCAAGATCGGTTGACGGCCTCTGAATTAAAATCTCCCTAAGACGAAAGAAAATGTCCTTCATTTGTTTTTTAGAGATTTAATGCTGTAAATATTTAGCCAATGTCTGTAGTCAGAGCAAATGTGTAACACGCACACAAGAGCAGATATTGGAGGTTTTGTAAACAGACAATGATTTTGCTGCCATAATAAATAAGGTTTGTTCTGAAAGTGACATTTTCACGTTGTGTGTCTGAATGTGTGATAAATCCAGCTGCTGCTGCTGATGGTAACAGAACCATGAAATACATCGTGACCTGTGCGTCCATTAGTCCTCACACACACACACACACACCAAGGAGTCATGAGATGAGATAAATGTCCATCACAGGCATGCAGCCTGAGGCCTGTATCACTCCAGCTGGGTGATATAGAAGAACTAAGGACTGCTGGTTTGCTGTTCTGATTAATTTCTAGCATACAGTTTTCCTTTTTGCATGTTTCCTCAAATTTATGAAACACTGAATGAATAATCCTTTGCTTCTCAGTTAATCCAAACCTGTTTCCTGTTTTTATCCTTATTGCAGCCTACTATGAATTTATGTATTTGCTTTATTTTACAACTTGTAACAGACTATCAGTATTATTTTTTTACGAGTTACACATACAACCAGACATCTAATTGATCAGTATAATTTTACAGGTCAGAGTATTGAGTAATATACTTGCCATTCACAGTTCCGATAATTTGTGGGTCAGTTATGAATAATTCAATGGGAATATTTTTTGGGAGTTCTGTAGCATACAATGAAAAATCCTTGCATACAAGTAAAAGTACATTGTAGAGTAAAACAAAAGGTAAAAAGTTCAGGAAGTCATAAATATATATACATAAATGCATATTGCTCCAGCAGTGATCACTTTATTTCATGTTTCACACATTGTGCATTTCTGTTTTTACCTTAGAGTTATAAACTGTAAATCTTCTTATCATGGGGTCCAAAGTGTAGTAGTTTCTACTGCTTCTGAAAGTGATGACCACAGAAGAAAAGGTTGAACTGTTAGATATGCAAAAAAGACTAAATTCGGCTGCTGCTGTTGCTCACCACTATGATATAAACATAAATTCAGAAGAAAGAAAAGGAAATCGGAGATATCATCTCTGTAGCTGTACCATCGGGTGTGAATCATCTGCATCTTGTGAGAGATCTAATGTCTCTCCTGGAGAAACTGCTACATTTATGTGGGTGCAGTATTGCTATAAAAAAGTGGATTCTTGTAAGGGAATTGCAACATGATAAGAGATAAAACAAAGTCCTTATATGTGACCATAAAGGAAAGAGAAGGTGACATACATACCAGCACAAGGGGTAGATATTCAGATTTATATATATTATATAGTCGTAAAAATTTGTATAAATCCGTATCCTAACGTTTACACATTCTTATCCCCGACAAATGGCAAGGGACGCCTATACAATAGTGACAGTTGTCTTGATGGTAAATCATTTAGTTTGTTTATGTTGTCATTAGAGAAACAAAGTTTGTTTGTTTCAAATTAAACTTTTATTTGAATTAATTTAGCTTGCTGAACAACTGATGTAATTATAATACCAAGCTATATGCTCTTTGAATGCTGTTGAGTTTATTTTGCAACAATATCTACAACACAGCATGTTTTCAGCAAAAGGAAAGACACGTCCACACAGCATGGGTATTAGTTGCATTGTTGCATGTAAAACAATTGCTCTTCACAGGAAATGCAAAAAGATGAGACCATAAAAGTAAAACGCTCAAATACAAAATACAAAGCAAAACCTCTGCTGCAGTAACAGTCAAGACTGTTTGAATAGCTTTGCGCCTAACTAGGACAACACGTAGGTATTTGGAAATGCTGTTGTTGCTCTCCACATTCATATGGTACAGTGTTTAAATATAGAGTTTAAATTACATATTTTCCCCAATTAATAACAATTAGACAGCAACTCAAATAGCACATTACATCAGTTCTAAAAAGATATAGGTGGGAGCAAATACAGATTACCACACAAGATGGCGTGTCACTTGTTACTTGCAACAAATACTTCTGCAAATCTGACCAATGCCAAATAAACATGAAACTTTTGATATAATAAGGTCACAAACGTTTTCCATTTTGAACAGAATATTGTGACACAATTCCCATCAATGAATTCTTGCGCGACAAATGCTACTTTATTCTATGAAATATTCTCTCTGCATTCACACATCTGAACAAGCCTTTATCCAGGTCATTCAAGGGGTACTTTGGAATCTGCCAGACAATATTTCTAAACACAGAATGTGACATTAGACAAATCTGGTCATCAGAGACAAAAAGTTTCAAAGCCTGTCAGGCCTAAGTAGACACAGGCCGGGCGAGCACGGACGAAAGCAGCTAGTATAAGAACTAGAATGGTTTGGTAACAAGAGTTTGGATCTCCAACAAACCACAGTCATTTGCAAAATAAACAAGAAAGAGATAACATTTACACCCAGTTCATAACTCCTGGGAGTCAGAGAGCCAAGCTGATTTGAGATGCAAAACGTGCAGGGAATAATGAGTGAGACAAACTCAGCACTGATAAATTTATCTCCCTATGAGTGAAAATACTAATTACAGAAGCAGTGAATTTTTGTCTCGCTAAAGACATGATAGTTTAAAAAAAAACTAGAGCCCAGATACAGGGCCCCACCAAGATGGCCCTTTCAGTACTATATGGTGATATGAAATGATGGGGGAGTACAAATACCTGGGGGTTCACTTAAACAATAAACTGGACTGGACCAAAAACTCAGACATCCTGCACAAGAAGGGCCACAGTCGTCTTCATCTGTTGAGGTGACTGAGATCCTTTGGTGTGTGCAGCGATGTGGTTTGGGTTTTGTGTTTGTTCTGTTTTGGTTTCTGTGTGTGTTTTTTCTCTTTCTTTCCCCCCTCCAATCTGTGCCCCTCTCTTCCCTGCGGCGTGTGTGTGGCAGAAGGCGTGGCCGGCCACTCTCTCCCAGTGACTGGCAGACAAGGTACACCTGTGTTCAATCTCCAACAATCAACCTCTCCTTATATACCCGGTCATGACTCCACTCCTGTGCCAGATAATTCTATCTTGTTTGGTAGAGCTCTAGCTAACCCTTGTGTGATTTTTATATATATATATATGTTTTTTTTCACACACTGTTGCCTCGGTGGACCCTCCACCACAACTTACCCTTTGTCTCTTTTTGCAGTTTGTGCCTCGCTGCTTTTTTCAGTTACCAGCTCCATTGTTTTCCAGCATTCGTCCCCTGCGTTCTCCTTGAAGGCTCACCTGTTCAGACATCCGTCCCCCTCCAGTGCCAGCCTCTTACCAACCCATTGTTCTGTGACTCCTTCATATTAAAACTCTTTAATCCAGTGTCTGTCTTTGCCACAGTTGGTCCAGAACACAAAACCATCCACAACAGTGCAGGACACTGTTGAGAACGTTTTACATGGCATCTACAATCTTCTATGCACGTTCTGTTTGGACTGACCACTGAGACGAAACAAACTGCTTAAACGGGCCGGCACTGTCTGACCGCATCGAAGAGGTGGGTGTGGGGAGGATGTTAGCCAAGCTGACATCAATCATGGACAACGCCTCTCACCCACTGTGTCAGACTGTAGATGAACTGAGCAGCTCCTTCAGCAGCAGACTGCTGCACCCAGAGTTTAAGAAGGGGGAGCACAGGTCCTTCATTCCAACGGCTGTCAGACTCTACAATACCAGCATGACATGAATATGGATACGGGTGTCATGTATGTGATATGCATGTATGTAATATGTGAAATGTAAGATGGTAGGTATAGTGTGAGAAGTTCTGTTTTGGTCATTATATTTAAATATAAATACTGTAAAATTAATTAAATGTTTGAATATAGTTAACAAATACATAGTTTTCTGTTGAACATTGTACTGTGTTCACCTGAATTTTTCATTGTGTTCTGGTCCATGTCTCTTTTTTATTTCTATGCACTTGAAGTTTCCTAAGAGATTTTATTATAGTCATGGAATCTGGAAGAGGTGAAGTGGAGCAAACTTAGTCAGCGCTGTGGTTAACAACTGGACCAAACCGAGGTGCTTTGGACATGTTGCCATTGGTAAGTTTCCTTCTATCTCTGTGTGTGTGTGTCACACTATTCGTCCGTCCCTCTCGCTCTTCCTCTCTTTGTCAGCCTTTCTCTCTCTCTGTACATTTCTTTAACAGCATGTAACTGTTCACCTGTCTTTCAATGTCACACACACAACAATAAGAGAATAAATTTTGTAGCTGCTTTTGTAAAATTCCATCTGTCGCTGAGATTTCTAATCTTTTTTACTCTGAGGCGGCGTAACATAGGGGGTAAGGGTGATCGAAGGGTTGCCTGCTCAATCCCCGAGCAAGATCCTAACCCCAAATTGCTCCTGACAAGCAAGTGTGCCTAACATGATTACCTAGGCTGTCGGTGTGTGAATGGGTGAATGTGAGGCAAACATTGTGAAGCGCTTTGGATAAAAGTGCTATATAAATGCATTCCATACTCCTAGAAATGTACTAACCTACTACAAATGTACGAAGGCCTACAGGATTGACAGGAAATATAACTTTCCAGAGATCTGCACTGAAGCCATCAGTGATGATTTTATTGTAAACTTATGAAGTGGCTGTAGCATGTGAATGGTTAATTACTGTCTAATAAGTGAGACAATTATTTATGGAATGTTTTGCACATCCTTCCTTATTTGTTATTCAGTTATAAATTTTCACAAAGAGTTCAAGGTAATTGTATTCTGAAAAAAAGGTAATAGATTTTTCCTTTATTCACAAATGCTGACATTTGTAAAATGACAGTTTGACCTCATTTGCTGCCAACAAAAAATGAGAGCATTATTTTTTTTCTACTTTGAAGGGAAATAGGGCATGTAATAAATTGTTGCTCAGCCCTAGTTTGTTTATAAAATTTTGAATATCACTATCACAAAAATGTCCTCAGATATTGTAATATTTATCACTATCGCAAAAATTCCTGGAAATATTGTAATATTATTTCAAGGCAATATCTCCCACCCCTAGTGTGTATGTGCGGTCATATGTAGGTTACATGAGAGGTTATACGTGTGTATGTGCTATTACTTGTGCGTGTGCATTTACGTCATTAATATGTGAAATCACTGCATTTTCAGTGACTTGCAATGACAGGGAATATACTATCTGTCCTCTTATTGGCAGATATCCACTTCATATAGGATTAATTTCAAAACAGATCTTCCCTCTGCTTTTGATCCTATTACCTTCATGATACATGCAATCTGTGCCACATGGCAGGAAAATAATGGAATGGGGTCACTTGAACTGTGTAGTGTAGAGCTTCTCAAACGCCAGACCAAGTTCTGGATCTGGACCCAACAGCAAATCAGTCCAGACTGCAGACACCTGTCACAATAGATGTAAATGTATAATTTCTTGTGTCCGTTGGTTGTAATTGAAGGTTGATTTACTTCATGTGTGTGTGTGTGTATCTTGAGACAAAACTTAAGAGCATTAGGGAGAGAAGGGGCTTTTATTATTGGCTTATATTATTTTATTATTATTATTATTATTATTTATTATTGGCTTTTCCAATAATCAAATGTAACTTGGCATCACTGACAATGAGTTGTCAATGCCAGTCAGGTGGCATCGTGTTGTTCTCAAAGAAAAGAAAAGTTGATCAAAAGAACTGGGAATTCAAAGAACGGACAGAGAAACATGAATTTATTCTCCCACAGTCCAATGAGCTTGATTGGCACAGAAACAGAGCAATCATGAAGAGTGGAATGTGACTGAAAACCACCTGATCCCACGGAAAATTCATGTGTTCAGTAGCTCACATAGCACACACGAAGTACAAAAATATAACGTCCATGAGCTGTTGATGTTCATTTTGCCGGTACAATTTTGTGGCATTGTTTTGTACCTTTGACCTTGTACAAAATGTATAAGAGCACCGGTGTAGAGCCTTGGAGATATGAGAGATGTTGATAGGAGAATTCAGTATAGACAGTGTTAGGCTCAAATATGGCTTGTAGCTATGACAGATTGTCTTTATTTAATTTGTGCAAAAGTTGCTCTTGTATAGTTAAAGGTTTCAGATCCCTGATCTAGACAATGACCCCACAGAGGTTAAATCTCTGGGACAGTTACAACTGTAGAGGCCCCTTGGTTGAGAGTTGAAATGTCTTCAAGTATCTTCTACGTAGTCATCTGTGAAGGCTCTCAGTCATCCAGGTAATGGTTTTCCAAGGGTTGATCTGAAGGCAAACTTGTGGACTTGATAGAAGATACTTGAACCAGGAATGATAGCGGGAGAGCTTAAAGCCAAGTTGTCTCGATGACTCAGACAGAGGCCCCCTAGAGGTTAAATACTCCCCACCCATCAGAACTGAAGAAGCCCCTTGAATGAGAGGCAACACATCTTCAAGTATCCTCTATTTAGTCCAGTTTCCCTCCATTCAACCTTTCTTGGATAACTCTTAAATTATTTTATTCAAAATCACCATCTACACACATTACCCCATAATGACAAAGTGAAAAGTGAACCTTGAAACTATTCTATTCTTGAAACTCTCTGCATATAACCTATCAAACTATGAGGAGCAGAAGACAGCACCCACATGCAAACGGCAGGGCAAGCAAAACCTGCTGCCGAAAAACCCTTTGTGACATAACAATGGGACAAATACTTCTTTCACAGTGGAGAATTGTGGGATACACTTCATGTTGGAAGCGAGCATTTTGTACCCTTGCTTATAGGAGGAAAGGAAGGAAGGAAAACCTGATGAACCTCACCACAGGAGCAAGAATGAATTATCGGTGATGGATGCAGCTCCGAATGACAATAATGTTTAAATATTTAACCTTACATCTATACAAATGCACACTCGCAGACACACACACTATATGGTTAAAAATATGTGGACACCTGTTCATTACAACTGCAGCTTGTAGTACATGCATTCTGAAACAAGTGGTATGAGGGTATTCTTGCCCCAAGATTTTGGACTGTGTCTGTGGGAATTTGAGCCCATTCAGTAAAAGAATCATTTGTCAAGTCAGGCAATGATGTTGGATGAGAGGACCTGGCTTGCAATAAATGTTCAAGTTCATCCCATAGGTGTTCAATGGGATTGAGGTCAGGGCAGGAGTTACTCCACACCACACTCGGCATGGCTGTGTGCTTGATTTCATGGACTAGTTAGCAAATGATGTAGCTGCAACACCTGAATTAAATAATTAATGGCCATACGGTGTAGATTTTCTTCTTGTTGGTCAAGAAAGTCAGTAAGTGTGTATGACAAGATGCACAGGTTTTGCTTTCAAAATAAATGCATAGACCTAAAGGGCGTTCAGTCGATAACGTAAATCATCTATCTAAAGCAACATTTTTGTTGAGTTGAGAAATAATTTAGATATTTTCCTTGTTTGATTGAAGTTAATGACAGTCACATATATCACCATGTAACATTATACATCACCTACAGCAATTGTACATAATTGCATAAAATATTAGAATTAATCCAAATCATAGATTCTGAGTGATGTTAGAGTTAGGCACGGCAGAGCAAACTACTGGTATTGCGCACGTATATACTGTACATGTAACTATATAACTACGGGATATTTACAAGTTAAACGCGCCATACTTAACACAGTGGGAATAAATTGACACATTAGCTTAAATTTGAAAACAAAATTCTACAGATTTCTAAAATGAAATGTGCAGTTGAAATGATTTTAAATTTGTAGTTTAGAAACATTGTATAATATCTAGAATTTAATTTTGAAGATTCTCACCGGAAATCCCGCTAGCTTGTATTTTAACGAACTTGGTCCTGGTGAGGAGAGATGGCCGACATAAACTTCTCCAGCTATGAAACATGTATGAGGTGGATGTGGTTTTTTCTTTGTGGATGTAACGTGTAACGTGAGGAAGCTCAACTCCTGGACTGTTCGGTTTGTCGCCGCACTCATAATTTGCACTCAGCGTCAGCCTACGGATGCTAACCTTAGCTAGCCTTGAAGCTACACCACTAACTTGGGTCAAGCGGAGCTGACTGATTCCCGTTTGCTTTATTTTTATTCTGAACCACCAGTTGGTCAGTTATGTGGAAAATAACGTTACAGGCGTTTAGCGGTTTACTTTTGGCCTGTGTCTTTGGGAACTTTGTTTTGGGTTGGTTTCAACAAAACAACATAAAATCTAAAACGCAGGACAATGAGCATCCCAGCGGAGCTGCGCTAAACAGCCAAGACCAGAGCTGCCTCTGCCACGTAAGTAACACCACGGTCAATATTAAACTTATATCGCTGTCTTGAAAGAAACGTCTGTTTTCAAATGTGGCGACGTGATACAAACACCCCAATTCAGGAAGTCTAGCATTTTCTTCTGTCATCTTAATCTGACGTCACCGTTGTGTTAGCCAGCTGAGCCCCTCTCGGAAAGCTCCACACACTTAACATTTCCTAAATGCTGTTAGGAACCAAACACGAGTTTAAATTTGCCTTAAACAAAACATGAATCTTTTCTACCTATCAAAAACGTTGATACACCTCCCAATTTCCGACCACATTCAGGATTACAGTTACAACTGAGACTTTGTTCGTTGTACGAACTCCCTTCAGAACACACTCTTGCTGACATATAATAGATAACTTAAATACTTGGATAACATGGAGCTGTGACAGTGACCATGTCATGTTTGGAAAATGTTAAACTGCCCAACAGACGCTGGTTGGACTTCTTAGCCAAACTTGTGAGTATTTCCACTAAGCATGTAGACAAGCGTGGTGGCGCGTGATTGGACGTGGCCGAGTTCCCGCTTCTGTGCCTCTCGCGGGACTTGTAGTTTTTATTTCTTAGAGCCCGAGGCTTTTCTAACAGCCTTGGATAGCTCAGTGAACTACAAACTGTATTCCGGTGAAGGGCGTTACTCGGTGGTTTGTTTGGGGGCGTGGTTATGGCAGCTACGAGGCTGGCTTGTAATGACAGCTCAGCTCCACACTACTGTGGTGACATATGGTCCTATGGTCAATTCTGCAGAAGAAAAAGTTAAGTATGAAGGATTTAACTCAGAAAACAAAAGTGGTGCTCGCCAGCAGCGTATTGGGAGGAATTTGCTTCTTCCTGCTTTTCCTGATGCTCAGTGGGGTGCAGTGCTTGGAGGTTAGCTGTGATTCTGATTTGTTTTGCTGTTTCTACATAAGTGCAATGTAATGACACTTTGCAAGCTTTTATGTGTGTGTGTTTTTGTCTGAGACGTATCTACTGGTACATCCATTTTGTCTTGTGGTGCCATTTATTCTTCTTTTGAGCAGGACGTAGCAGAGAGATTTAGATTAAAGTTTGTAGACAGGTGGGAACATGAATGAAATAAGAGTTGGTCCATTTTCTTTTTGTTTTAGTCATATGTAGATCGAGATTCTGATATCTTTCTAATTAATTTTTTTGCGTATTCCCTGAAATTGAAGTGAATTCTTCAAGAAAAACAGTTGAGTGTTTGTGTTGATTGTTGTAAATAATAATAATAGTAATCATAATTTTTATTTATTCATTTTAACAAGGGCACATAACCATCCAAAGTCAGAATTCAGCCTGAATGATCTGCTTGGCAGTCAACATGGATAGAATAATAGGGTCCTTAAAGTCCTCATTAAGTAAAGTAGTGTGATAAGTAAAGGCTGGTTTTACTTAAACTTACCTCTACAATTTCCATGCTTGCTTCCTCTTGAGGCCTCGCCATACTCAGAACAGCACAGTATATCAGCATGTCAACCACACCATAATGCAGACCGGTTTGACCTGCCTGTGGTAATCCCGTCTTTCGATTCTCAACTTTGCGTCAATGTAATGTTAAGAAATGTCACAACACATTTTCATGATTAATTTGTCTGAAGTGTCTGAGCTCACATTCAAAAAGACTAAAAAAAGAGTCAAGAGTCAACAACTGACAAACTAGACAAACCCTTAAGGTATGAATATGTGCCACAATGCCATTGTTTGTTGCTCTTTTTATTCCTCACTAATTGTTTTGTTGTGATTTAATGGTTATTCCAGTTATATATTATGTGTTTGCTCATATAATTTGCTCATATGATAATGTATATATATATATATATATATATATAATGAAATATATAATGAAAAATTATAATATCCCTGGACCACCTGATCACCTCTATTTTATAGGTATAGGAATATGTGTGTGAGAATGGAACAACATGCTACACAACCATTTGCACACAAAAATATGTGCTGTGTGCATTGTGGAAGTATTCTGAGACCTTTATTAATTTCTAGTGAAGTCCATATAACTGATAAATACAGAATTGAGACTCCAGATTCAGTGTAAGGTCTAGCCAGTTTCTATAGATGCAGAACAAAAGTTCAGTTTTGTTGAAACGTTGCATTATCTGAGATAAAGAAAGTTTAAGCAGTTTAACATATAGTCATCTATCTGCTCTTTTTGTTTTAGCTGACTGGGGTCCTGGATGACTGCTTTTGTGACGTAGAAAGCATTGATGTCTTCAACAATTTCAAGATTTACCCACGGGTCAAGAAGCTGACTGAGAGAGACTTCTTCAGATACTACAGGGTAAGCGGTAGGGATTGACCGATTATCTGTCTGGCCGATTATCTGTCAAGAAATTTGTTATTTTTTATTATATCAGTATCGAACTTTCTTAATTAGCGTTCGCTGATAAAGAAAAAAAGTCCCCTTTTGTGATGAATGTGCTACGCTAATGCAACATGAGCTCCTCTGAAGCAGCATAACTTTTCAAAAAAAAAAAAATTTTCAAGGTAAGAAAGTAAGAGGAGCATGAAAGTTAAACTCCCTTGGTAGTTGGTAAAATGCTTAAAATGCGCTTAAAATGCTTTACTTAACTCTCTCTGTGTCTCATCTCATCTCCCACCCCTTTCCACACAGCCGTTGTCGGCAGATTTTAATCTAGTAAATATCATCTAACAATATTCTAATCCTCCTATGCATATATTTCACAAAATATAGACAGAATTAACTGAGTGAAATTAACGTGAGTCGCACACTAACCTCTTTGACTCCTTACATTAACTTGAGTCAGACATGAACTCAGCGCAAACTATGGTCCCCTCAGTTTAAGATGAGAGGATGCCTTTATTGTCATTGTACAGATAGGATGAAATGTCGGTTGGAGCAAACGGCAGCAAGAATGCACAATAAGAATAAAACCTATAAAATAAAAGAATTTCGTGGGTCTCTCACACACACACAGAAACATACCACAGCTACCTGTACTAATGCGTTTGCTCTTTGATGCCAATTTTAATGTAATTTTAACAGCTAGTACAGTTATCTGTGTCTAGTGCTATTAGTAGTCATATTATGGAAGAATTTAAATATCATATTTTGATATTATATTAAAAGCTTATTCTTATGTAGTAGTTTTAGTCTTACAGCGCATCAAGTTAATAATTGATAGTATATACATACTGCACACACAGTATATACTGAAACTGCCATAATTTTGAATTAAATAATCGGAAGTAGTTTACTATTTAATTGTAAATAGATGTAGAAAGACATAAGAGAGCAGTGTGTGTGTAAACCATCACCAGGGAAGGTGGTGTGCAACACACGGCAAGAAAATGTCAACAAAAAAAAAAAATTGAAGAAAGCCATGGTGAGCTGGCTAGGTACTTTATTTATAGATGTATATTTAGTTTTATTATTTAGTTTGTTCAAAGTTAACTACCTTCCCTCTACGCAGTCCTTCTATTTTTTATGTTTTGGAATTTCATACTGAAGAGTTCAGGTTTTTGTTTTTTTTAATCTAGTTCCTCCTTAGAACTTCATATTTTATATTTCAACAAAATACTCTATTAAACATATGTTCATCGTCAGCCTTGTGTGAGGGTTTGCGATGCTGTTTTGACACAGAAATTTTAGCATTTATAACTGAATATCGGTTTGAAATATAGATTATCTGCATCGTATCAGACCTGAAAAAACCATATCAGTCGATCCCTAGTAAGCAGCACCCACAAGCTCCATTACACTCACCGCTGCTTATAGTTTTAATAAAGAGATCATTTGCAGTTGATATTTATATTTCTCAGAAAAACCATGTTTTTTGGAGATCGCTGAACTGTATGTCACAAGTTTACGGTTGTATGCAGACCTTGGGAGGAAAGCCCTTTTATGGAAACACATTATCAAACATGTAGGCGTATCAGTTTTAACAACAAAGATCGGCAATATGACATGTGTCCCCCATCAATAGCTCAACAGATACATCTTGCTGACCAAAACAAAATGCTCGTCCTGATTTGTAAACTCTGCCCACCTTTTGCACTGAGCTCAGCGGCAAGCACAGTACAAACTGCATCCTATGTGAAAAGCCCATAAAGCTGTCAATGTTTCCCTTACCAATAGACTAGGCCAGATTTTTTTCATGACTTAAAAATATTATAGAGAAAAAATGCCATCTCAATATATTTTTTTTCATTTCTGCTTTATTATGATCGAACCCACTTTGCTGTGTTACGTTGTATGGGCTTTAACCTGGTGAGCCATGGGGTACCCGATATTTTTAATTTTTGGCTTAAGAGCAATAGATTTTGCAGTTGACGTCATGTAATTTGCGCGGAGTATTGTGGAAAGTCTGCCGTGGTCTGTACTATTATTGGATGTAATTATGGCATTTTTTTAGATCCCATGTAATGTCAGTATGATAGTAGATTTGTATGTTGCACTCTGTAAACAATGAGTTCGACCTCTACACATCTGGCCCTCATGCTCTCGTTAGAATTGCTGCCTATATCAGATTTTTTGACCACTCTAGTTTAGAATCACATACCGTGAGAGTGGCAGTCACAGTACAAGCCTTTGAATTTTAACGATGTAAGGTAGTTTGGAATCTTTTAACGCTTTTTGTCCTTGACTCAAACAAGCTAAGTAAACTAGCTTTCATGTAAATTAAGAGTTTGAATGAAGCTGGTTTCAGAGCTTGTGTTGACTCACTAATGCTACATTTACACCACCAGGTGCATGTGGTCTGTATCTTGCTCATGCTATATGTGTCACATAGCAGACATAAGTTTTGAATCATGATAAACACATGGTATCGGATCCCATTTGGCAGCATTCAGGTGGAAATAAATATAATATGTATTGGATATCACAGCAGCGATCAGTGCCGCACACATCCAAGCTGCAGGGTCTCCAACACCTTTTCTCCACCATAAAATAAAATTAATCATTGGTGACCATCAAAATTATTCAGAAACCCTTTCTGTCTATTTTGCATTAGTTGCAGTGTTTGGTGAGCTTCATCTCAGAAATTAAACCCTCAGTTCTGCATGTCGGTTGTTCTTACACAGGTTTTCAGACCTGTGCCAAAAAAGAAGCAGAGAGGCTGTCAAAAATATGGATATAGGAAAAGAAAAAGAACTGCACATCAAGACACCTCAGTTGTCATAAATAAAATAAAAACACAATTCTGTCATCTCTCTTCTCTCTGTAGGTCAACCTTAAGCGCCCATGTCCTTTCTGGCCTGATGACGGTCACTGCTCCATCAAGGACTGCCATGTGGAGCCTTGCCCAGAGGTCAGAGGTCAACTATTTAACGGATTTAAGATTTCACTGTTATGGTTGGCAATTGCATGATGAAATTAATTATAGTTCTTAACTCAGAATTGCTTGGGCCACCATAGTTAACTGGTTGATTTTTTGATATCTTTATCTGCACAGAGTAAGATCCCGGTTGGAATTAAGTCTGGGAACTACAACAAGGTACGAATGGCGACTGCTCCATCTTGATGCAAATGTCAGGTTTGAGACATACTGTAGAGTTCAACATAAGAGGATGCTGTTTTTGATTATTTTTGTTCAATTTCTCGAAAGAGTTTTTAGTGTTTTCTCATGTGCATGGCAAACTTTCTTGTGTACACGGCACAGTCTATGGTGCTCGCGCCAGATAGTTCCGTGTGAGCACAAGAAGCATAAAGAGGACAAGTTGGTTCAGCATATGGGTTTTGTGTCATCCATGCCACCTGATTCGTTTCGATGGAACACATGTAGCTGAACATGGTTTTGTATTCTTTTAAGGGAACAGCCAAGAATGCGCTCATTGTTCACCTAATTAATTGACACAGGCAAGATTAAATTGTTTAATTGTCATTTTCGATACATTCCCGGTTAATTTCCCGGTCTGTAGTATGTATGTATTTAATCATAATGCTGACAAAAAGAATATGGCTTAAGGTGGGTATAAACTCTTTCGCCAAAGATTTAATATTAGCACTATGGGTGAAGCAGCCCCGTTTAGCAGATGGACATGCTGGCATGGCCAGGTGTGTAAATGGGTAAAATTCACATTTCACTGAGAGGACCAATCAAACATGTTTTCAGGGCAGCTCAAGGATTTATGGATTTTTTCTTACTCAATATTTTTCCACAGGTATCAGTCTCAAGTAGGACACTTATGTTTATTTACAACAGCAATGTTTTAAAACATATTGTTTTAAATGAACAGGTTCTACTGGATGTGAGCATAGCCTCAGCTGAAACAAGCTTCTGTTCGTTTACATGTTAATCTCCAGAGGCTCCAGTTTGTATAATCTTTCACTGTTTGTTGTTGAATGGATGTTTGGACCATCTACATTTGATCTAGTGCATTTTTTCAGCAGCTGATTCAAGGAAGCTTGACAGAAACCACACTCACTGTCGTAAAAAATTTTCCGCACTCAGTTGATGACCTTTGCTAGTTTCTATGCAGGCTTAGAGCTGTATGTCAGCAAGCACTTGTAATTGTCCTGGATGTAATAAATGAAGTAGGCGTTGTTATTGGGGTCCTTTAAAAAAAAAAAAAAGCAGAACAACAACATGCAATGTCGTAAGCTATAAATTCTTATTGGTTTAATTTGTAACGAATGTGTGAAGTGTTGTAAGAAAACAATATTATTGCAGCTTCACAGCTACACAGATGCAGATAGTCTAAATTGTCCTTGAGAAATAACCAACAAGCTTGTTTTCAAGTTAAATAGAATGGATTTGTGCATATTATTGGTCAATTAGAGGTTTAAAGATTATGCATAATATCAATAAAAAAAAAAAAAAATCAAACTTTTTCATCATGACAATGCTAGGTTAGACAGACGTGCGGTGAGGACCAAATTGCGGCATGCAAGGGTGAGGATGATGCTAGGGATGTAGTCAGTCAATATTTCAAGCTCTGCCTATTGTGATACCAAACAAATTGTTCTCATTAATGTATGCGCTTAGATAACACTTTGCATAAATAACACTTCCTGCCTCATAGGACAGAACTGTTTTCACACCAGGGCACAGGAACGTGAATGGTCAAGACAAAAAAGTAGGATCTGATGAAGTAATCTGAACTGAGCTTTAGTATGACAGCGTTTGCTGTAACTATTCCTCTAAATAATAGCCTCTATCTCTTTCCTTGCAGTATTCCAAGGCTGCCAACACAGTATCTAACATGAATGACTGTGAGCAAGCCAAGGAGCTGGGTGCAATTAACAGCACACTGAGGTGAGCTTCATTTCCTGCTATGTGGGCCTCATAGGCACTTTCACTGTTTCAACAGGCACTTCTCATTTTCAGAAGACGAAACAGGCTCAACAGAATGCTGCAACTCAAAACAAAGGAAAACCAAGAAAAAAAATCAGTGTTTGACTAGCTGGTGATTTCACAACATGCTGCTGTTACACAACTACAGGCTTATCAAAGTTATGTTGCAGCCCAAATGTTTTTTGCAAAGTTACAAAGTTACTGTGTTTTTACTCAAATTTTGCATAAAACATAGGAACATTTTTAAAAAAGTGGGTGAATTTCAAATGTAAATTGTCAGTGTTTGTATAAAATGCTGTTATGTAAATCTGGTTTGCTTTTCTAATTCCATGATATTAAGATCAGCAGTCAAAATGGAATTTTTTTTTTTTTTCATGATGTAACCAAATTCTTGGACAATAATGACAGAAATGACCATCAGGTAGGTGAAGAGTCATCATATTCCACTAATAACGTTCAACCAAATTCAGAATCAGCATTACGTGAAGTCTTGATAACACCGAGTTGAGTAACAATAGGCCTTTGTCCAAATGTTTAATCCTTCTAGTAAGAAAAAAGAAAAAAGTAAAGTAAATAGACTTTAATATATCAAATAAAAGTTAATAGTTGTTAAAGTTGGTCTTCTCTTTGCCACCAAAGCCAAAACTGCATTAGCATTAGCATCATCTTTAAAGTTAATTCACTGCAAATTTTATATTTTCATGTTTGCATACGCTTTTGGCCAATGGCTGTTATTTTAATGTGTATATAAATTGTAAAGTGCATAGTGCCGGTTTTCAATACAAAAGTTGGTGAAATGATTGCCAAATGATTGATATTTTGGTCACGATAATCATGATATGAAAATTTCATACCATTTCATCTAATTAGTTGGTAGCTCTGATGCTAGCACGCTAAAGATTTTGCTAGTGGAAAGAATGATTTAGTTGCTCATACGGATGTACAGTTAAAAGTAAATTTAAATTTATTTTTGACTAATTGAATGTGTTTAAAGTTTTTGTTAGCTGGCATAGCTTGTGTCGTCAGTTAACAAGGGATTGTTTCTAATTTTTTAGTTGCTTTTTTTAAGTAGTTGCTTTGAACGGACATTAGACTCTTCAAAATACATTTCTAATGAAGCATGACTCCAGTAATAGTTGAATACTTGTCCAGGACAAGAAAAGATATTGTATTGAATTGGAGATAAAACAGGGTTTGTCTTCTTGGAAATATATCTGAAAAAGTCTCTTATACTTATATATTTGTACACAAAGTTAACCAACTATTGAGCAACAGATAGTCACGAAATGTTACAGTATGTGGAACTGGCCAAATGGCCAAATCCAGAACATATGTTTTATCAATTCAGAGATAAGACTCTCAGGAACTTTGGGACAGGTTTGCTAATTTTTTTCCATGGTGAGAACCAACCATGTTGAAACAGCTAGTACTTACTAAGCTCCACACCTCTGGAACAAACTTCCATGAGGTCTCAAGTATGCTCTGAACCTCAGCGCATTATTAAATCATGGACCATTTATACATTAACTTCCACTGTTGTGTAACCAATTACGGTTTGAGTTTTTATTTTTTTTTGTCTTTTTTACTGAGTGTGAAGTCAGAAAAAATAGACTGTCTGTGGGAATTTGAAATTGGGGATTGATCAGGGAAAAGTCCTTGATTCCAAAATTATTGAGGAATGAGGGGAATGATGATCTATAATAGACATCTAGCTAAAATATTTATGTTGAACGGATAAGTCCTGGATTCAAAATGTTCCTAAACAGTAAATTGATGAGGAAAATCATGCTGAAAGGATACAGTACCTGTTAAATGCTAGTCATAATATGCATTTAATAAATGATCAAATGCTTTTATTTTTAATATCTCTTAAATTTTTTGATCGATGATCTGTAATTTTAATGCCTTCACACATTTGTAAAACACTTTTGAATTACCCTTGTGTCTGAATGGTATTGGGAGCCAACTCTTACATTTTCAGTTTGATTGCATTTGCATACATACCTGAGTACTGCTTACGTGTTGGTTTCTGTATCACCAGTTTCCTATCTAGAACTTTTTTTTAATCTGTTTCAGTAACCAGAGTAAAGAGGCTTTCGCTGACTGGGCACGTCATGATGATGCACAGGACCACTTCTGCGAGCTGGACGGTGAGCTTTTTTATACCCCCGCTTTATCTCTGAGTATTAGGGCTGCAACTAACAACTATTCCGAAGTATTAGTCGACTAATCGGAGAATGACAATGACAGAAGGACAATAATGTGCTTTCCATCTGCACTGCGTAATTACAAATATCGCTTCACATGTGGGTATTCTGTGTTTATTGGCATCTGTCAGCAAAGGAAGTCTTGTACTTGTACTGTGATGCATATTTCCTTGTATGGAGATCATAACCAGAGAAGACGCGGACAAGAACACAAGACACAATATTTGAACTCAAGAATGTGATAGGTAACACCAGACTCATTCTAGTTTTTATTTGATTTGCTATTTTCCCACACCTGTTGAAGTAAACTTTCTAAGATAAATGCAATAATCCGCGTCCCTGTGTCTAACAGGCAGAGTGCATGCAAATTGTGAACTTGCATGTGCAGCGTATTTAGATATTTCCCTCTTTAAATAGCAGAAAAACACAAATTCAAAAATAGACTTGCGGCTAGATGTGGTTTGAGTTGGCTATGTGCCAACTATTTGCGTAAGCACTCCTCATTTTAGGATCGATACGTCCATTGGTGCACAAATGGGCGCAAGTGTATTTGCATGCTACACAACGTGATGCTAGCTGTGAAAATTGCAACTGCGTCTGGTGTTCAATAACAATAACACTTGGACTTAGAGTCTGCGCCACATTATGGCAGGCGTATTATACGGCCCTTTAAATTTAGCATGAGGCTGTTTATTGTATGCGCTAACTAACAATAAAGATGAATACTTCATTTATAAATATGTCCTTTCATAACTTAATAAACTGTTAATTTTATTATCTTATTTATTCAGTGCCATATTTATTTGAAACATGTAGTGTAAAGCCCAGTTCTTTTTTGGGGTTCTTTCTTCTCTAAGAAGAATAGATTTACTGAAACATACATCAATTGTACTGTAGATGCCTTCTTGAAATATCATTTTTATGTATTTTATTTTTCTACATTTGCCCGTTCTTGAATGTTAACATTGCAAACCAGCTCTTGTGTTTGGTTAATTGGATTAGTTTATCAGGAATTTTTTTTTTTTTTTTTTTAGTAGTTTCTTGAAAACTTGGTTTGGAACGGACACATAAATACTCATGGAGCTCAATGAAGCTGTAAAGTTACATTACATTACTAGGGCACCATTGTCCGTCTATTTAGGCCCATTTTGCACCTGAGTCAGTGTGACAAAAACTATGTGCACTGGTTTGACTTGCAATAGGCACACAATGCGTCTAGATAGTCGCATGTTTAAGTAATGTAACATAATAACTCCACTGAGCTCTTTGTGTGTGCTAAGTTATGTTCACTGTAGCTTCCTGTTTTCTATTGCACATGTGGAACTCTGCAGAGATGGGAAGGAAGTGAGATAAAATGTTAAATATGAAAAAATGCACAATAATAAACATATTACAGTACATGATGCTGGATATTATATGTAGTATAGGATAATGATAATAACCTGATATTATGTAATATTGAACTTAGTATTGTGCAAAGGAGAATAAAAAAAAAATAATACTGCACATCCTTATCAGAGTAATATTACATCTGATATTACATAAGACAACTTGCAGTTCTGCCCTTGACGGTGCTGGAAGTGAATGCATACTTCATCAAAATTTAATTCCTCAAAGAATTTTATTTAAAATGTTTGACCATGTGCTGAATTTCTCCAGCTCCAATTTGACAGACCTTCACATACTTTCTTGCTGCAACTTATAGTGAAAGTGAATCTCTAGTCCAGACTGACCTTAGTCAAACATCAGGAATTAGTTTTTTTAAGTGTCAAATCTTCTGTGCTCAATTCTAAACTGCTCCCAGTTGAAATTGGATTTGTTGTAGTTTGCATAGCACAACTTTAACACATGATTGCAAGACTCCTGGCTATATTCATGAAAATTAATGCATTGTGCAAAGCTTACTCTCCACCTGGGTAGTCTCATCTGATTCATAAAGTCACAGTGTGGTTGATGAGCACTCCGGAATCCATTGTCACAGCGTTGCAGACGGCAGCCAATCACAGTGAATATGCTAATGAGGTAATCCGTATACAAGCCACTGTTTTGATGGCAGTTTACACAGGGAAATGGACACCTGTGTCATAAAGCCTCATAAGAGCTCGAAATTGAAGAGGAGGTAGTTGGTAATAATGTAGTGAAATGGCAAAACAAAGTAAAATGATTTGGGAAACAGCTGTGGAACTTGTTAATGTAGGTTTTGAGGATGAAACAGTAACTGTTTCAGCCAGTGTATGTGAAGCTTGTTGAACATCCACTTTGCCTGGTTTCCCTTCCATAAACTTTGACAGTACTCAAGGTCAGTGAAACAAGTTTTTCATTTTGTTGGCTTTGTGTGTTTCAGATGAAACCTCTCCTGATGCTGAGTATGTGGACCTGCTGTTGAACACAGAGCGATACACCGGCTACAAGGGTCCTTCAGCTTGGAGAGTGTGGAACAGCATCTATGAAGAGAACTGCTTCAAGTGAGAGAAACACACTGTAGCTCATGGTACCAAAAATCACACATAATAGTTTTTCATACAAAATCTAACATTGATGCTTCGCTAACTGAACATAAATGTGTATAAGGGAAAAATAAAGCAGCCATGAAGACCTTGGAAAAGTCATGGAAATATTTAAATCCAACACACAGTAGTTTATTTTTAGTTAGAGAGTAGTTTAATTTACCAGTTTTAATTGGCTGACTTCAAAATAACATTCACTCATAACTGTAAATGTTACACTTGTTACTTAACATGTTGCATTTGTCTATCAGTTTGATATGTCTTGAGAAATATGAAATCCTGAAATAGTAATGAATCAGCATTGTGTTTTTGGTAGGATGATATCTAGCGATTTAAATTCTGATTTTCATATTTTAGATTAAACATGTAGGTCGCCAATACACTTATACATGTTGACAATGGTCATCATTAAAAGTTTTTTTTAATTTTTGGTAGGCCCAGATCAGTGTACCGACCCCTGAACCCTTTGGCACCCACCAGAGGTGAGTTTCCATCCTTACTCCCTGTTTTACTGAGGCTGCCTGAGAAATCAGTAATTGCTCAACTTTTTTTCATTTAGGTGTGTGATGTGTCTGTGTCATGACAATTCTGGATCTGAGTAGCGTGAAGGTGGATGTTCTTTCCACTTGAACTCCAATATCGTCATTCAGTTTTAGTCACAAATGCAGCACAGCAGGAGCAGATCAGTGCAGTTCACAACAGATAAAATCAAACTATCATATTGAAAACCCTGCCAGGTGGGCACCTGGGTGGCTCACCTAGTGGGGCACTTGCAGCATGCATGGATTTGATTCTGACCTGTTCCCTTTGCTGCACATCACCCCTTCTCTCTGTCCTTTCCTTCCGGTCAATATCTTTACTGTACCCATCAAGGTAAAGCAGACAACAAAATAAAAACTTGAATGATATTGATGTTTAACACAACATAGAATTTCAGATTGTTCTTGTAGTATCAAGCTTAATGTTATAGACTAAATACACAAACTTTGCTATAGTTTAAAGGTCTCATTGTCAAGATTAGCAAGTAGCTGTATAGCTGTTCGTGTAGCTGTGTTGTTTAGCAGTGTGTGTGATTACACTCTGTGATTTTGTTCACAGAAAAGTCACCATAAACCCAGGTTTTTCCCAGGTTTTGCCTCCTGCCTTTTTCTCATTGCTATCAGCAAGCTGTAGGGTTTGGCGGGCAGTACAAAAATAACATGCAAATGAGTCACAGCTCTTGTTTGTTCACTCATGTCCAAATAAACAGCAAGGCACTGTGACCATTCGCTTGCAGGTTACTTTATATATTTATGATACCAACATTTATACAATATTTCAGGGAGTGAGGGAGAGTGGAAATGTAACTGTAGTAACTGGCCTTGCTGCAAATTTAGTGTTAAACTGTAAACAGATGTCCAAAAATTAGCCACCGCCGGATGGCCACTTTGTGTCTCAACACAGTGTATGTCTGTACACATTTTGTAGATTATTTTCTCTTTCACCATACGTTTTAAGGACAGTTTTGAACTTTCGCAATGTGAAATTTCTTCTTTCTGTGTTTTAAAACAAAGAACTCTCATCGTCACACATTCACCAACATTTGCATAACGGACTGATGAATCATGAGTCTATAGTATGATGTAGAGCATTAGTAGGACCGCCTCTGGGACGCAACACAGATGCAAATTCAGTCCCAAACTGGAATGAACTAATCATAACTTTTGTTCGGCAAAAAGAAGCAACCTCTGCAAATTTTGTCTGGGAAGCACGCTTGACAAATTAAGTATTTTGCTTTATATGGTGTCACATTTTCCAAACATTGTCCCAACTTTAGCTGAAAATATGATGCAATTAAATGCAATGCAATTAAAATCATAAATAAACACCTCTGCTCATGTTAGGGGAATTGTACTGGCCATCTATACTGTTTGTACAATATAGTTTGATTGATGAAATACCAAGCTGCGTCTCCGCCATAAGGGAAAACTGTTCACAAGACTCAACAGCCGCTCTGGAAGAATATTTGTGAATGGAAATATTGGTTCATACAGTATACTGTAATCTTTGCTTATTACTGGCGTGATGTTATATTATTCCACAGTTTCACTAAAACCAGACAGCCTTATTTCTTTATCTATTTTCTCAGTCTTTCTGAAGGGCGTCTAACCACTTCCAAACTTTTGATGACGTGCCTTTTTTTGCAGTGAGGGGGGTGGGCAAAAACTATGTGCAACATGATTGCATTAATAACAGCTGTCATTCTAGAGCACATTTTTGTATTCGGTGATTCCCCCAAAAATTTAAATATAGTATATTTCCGATGGTTTTGTGATATTGCATTTTATATAGTCTTCTGCAAGCCTGAACCATGTGAGCAACTTTAAATCAAATTTAAGTATATAATCTCAGCTTGATACATTTTTTCAGTTCCCTTTACCTATAGGTATATAAAAAATGTGTTAAATTAACCCCAGGCTAGAAATACAGGCCTTCTGTGTCCTAGTATAATGCTCTGTTTTTTTCATTTGTATTTGCACTCACTGCTGCACGTAGATCTGTGTTTGTGCCTCTCATTAGGTCAAATGTAACAGCTTTGTTTCTCTCTGTGTCCTCTCTGTTTTCAGGAGACGATGACGGTGAGTGCAGCTAAAGATTGATTCACACTCATTTATTTTTAGTTGTGGTCAGAAACTGATGAGATCTAATGTTCCGTGTTTATTTGGTTATGTGCAGGAGAAGGATTCTATAAATGGCTTGAAGGTGAGTTTCTCTTCCCACCTTTATCTAATTTACCTGATTATGTCCAAACATCTTTTAGGTTATGAAAATGTAACGTCTAAATATGCAATGGAAAACATATTAATTGATCATCTGTGACATTTTGAAAGTACAAAGTCTGTTTAGTATACCAGTTATGTGTGTGTGTGTTTACTGAGTAGCTTCATCTATAAAGGACCTAGAAGTATGAAGAAATGATAATGAATCAGAAATAAAACACATCCTAGATGTCAGATTCAGTTAACCTAATTTATAGTTGTTCTGCACATTTGGATCAACAATAAATGGCTCCTTTCCTTGTTGTGGAGGAAGTCATGCAGAGTATATTAACAGCTGGGTCATCACGCAGACAGTTCATTTCAGATTAAATGGACTGCATTTCTATAGCGCTTTTATCCACAGCGCCGATGTTTGCCTCTCATTCACCCAATCATACACTCATTCACACACCGACTGCCGAGGTAACCATGCAAGGCCCACTTGCTAGTCGGGAGCAATTCAGGGTTAGAGTCTTGCTCACGGACCTTCAACATGGACGGCGGGGGGGACCAAACCAGCAACCTTTTGATCACTAGGCGACCACTCTACCACCTAAGCCACGCCGCCTAAGATTAGCTGAATGTATTCTGTCACAGACATAATTGATGAGAAAAATGTGCTGCATTAAGTGGTTTGCATATCTTTCACAATGCTGCCTACATGACTGTACTTTGTCTTGTTTTGACATCAACCTTTTGCCTTATGCGCCGAGCAGGCAGTAGCTTTGAATAACTAACCTTTCAACTAAACATGTGGCCAATAGGCACACAACCTGGTAGCTTTGTCTAAAGCCTGACATTGCACCATTGGGCTGTTCAATTGTGGAAATTTCTCTAAATTGTTGAGCTATTTCACAATGCTTGGGCGGTACTATAGGAAACAGCGATCATATACTGTAGTACAAATGTAGAATATGTAGCACAGCTGATATTGATGATAACATATAGAATAGGCTTAGTAGAAGTCTGCTCTGAATGCTTTAAATTCCGAACGCTTTCCATGCTGTGCATTTGTTAAATGTTTTTTTTTGTCCTCTCTTTTTAGGCTTGTGTTTAGAGAAGAGAGTTTTCTATAGACTCATCTCTGGCCTCCACAGCAGCATCAACATCCATCTGAGTGCAGAGTATCTGTTGGATGGTAGGAAAATTTTATTTAAACAGCAGCCTTCAGTTTTCTGGAACGTCAAGCATGTCTTTTGTACATTGTCTGTACACAGCAGTCAAGGATGCTCCTCAACAGTAGACTTGAGTGACAGTGAAACTCTAATGCAAGAAATAGGCTTTTCATAAAAACCAGTCTTTACTTAATGTTTTATTGTCTGTCTTGGTTCGATCTTCACACAGTCTAGATGTCAGATATTGACAATCCAACAAGAGCCCTGCTTGTAGCAAGCGTGGGCTTGCACGGGCATGGGCTCTGTATAAACAAGCAAAATGAAAAAAAAAACAAGATAAAAGCAAAAAGTTTCTCGTCTCTGCTCTTATCCAATTTTTACTCATATTTCTGGATAATCATATCAACTATAAGCCATAAAATGTAAATACGGTATCTTCCTCAGAGAGTTGGGGTAAACCAATGTGGGGTCCAAATGTTCAGGAGTTTCGGCGCCGGTTTGACACGGTGGAGACCAAGGGTGAGGGCACCCGGAGGCTGAAGAATCTGTATTTCCTATATTTGATTGAGCTGCGTGCACTCTACAAAGTGGCGCCCTATTTTGAACGTGCCTTTGTCAACCTTTACACTGGAAACACCCAGGAGGACACTGCCACCAAGGATCTTCTGCTTCAGGTCTTCAGCGAGATCAAGTAAGATGGACTTCTTTACTCACTGGTCTGACAAGCCTGGAATGTTTTAAAGACATAGACACAAAATTTTGTAAACACTGATTGAAGACGACAGAGCCCGCTCTCCACAATATTGCATTTTTGTTTACAAACAAAAGTGTACAAAAATTGTTAAAATTACTACTGGCTCTACCAGAACAGAAGTTTATATATCTATTAAATTACAAATAGAATATATATATATATATATAGATATGTAATAGTGCAGTAACGAATTCCCTGAATCGTGCAATCTATTTTTGCGCAATTCATCTGTAATTTCAGTGATTTGTGTATACTTTCATGTTTGTTTTGCAGAACTTTTCCCATGCACTTCGACGAGAAGTCCATGTTTGCTGGTCATAAAATAGAAGCCAAAACATTGAAGGTGAAGGAAAGCTTTTTTTTAACCATGGCTGTCATTTTATTTGTTTTACGTTGTTGGTTTTACAGAGCAAAGCTCTTTGCCTCTGACATTGGCCGTTGAACAGAGACGAAAGCCCAACAAGCCACATGTTAGATTTTATTGCTTGCTTAGGAATCATATATTTTCAAATCAAGGTCCTAAGCATAGTTCATCAAAATGTGTATTTCTGCTACTAAGAAGAAGCAAATCATATTAACCACAAAGCACAATTCTAAATATGTGGCACAATAACTGCAGTGCATTCTTTTTTTTAGTTGGGCATAGGGGTACTACCTTCTGTGGTGTGAAGGATAAATGAGCATGTCAAATCATTAACATTATAACCTGCTTTTCTGCTTGTGTCATATTTCACCCCTTCTTTTTAATTTATTTTGACCACATTTCTGTGGACTTGAGATTCTTTTACTGATCAGGACCCAAGTGTCTTATCTCTTTGTAATTCATTCATTTCCCACCTACAGCTGCTATTTTTCCCTGCATGCTTAGGTTTTTAAGGGAGTATTTTTTCTTGTCTCTCTGGGTCTGTTGAGTTATTTAAGGCATTTATATGTAATATTGGGCCATAAATACACTAGTTGTTGAATTGTGTACTTCATGTTGTAAGAGACAGAGGTGCGTGTGTGCATGTGTGTGTGTGTGTGTGTATATATGTGGACATACTGAGCGGAGAGTCAGATGCTGACACTGTAAAATCTATGTTTCACTCACACATACTGCTAAAAGGACAAGCACACACTTCTAAAATCAACTCCTAGGCACAAATGAGAAACATCATGCATATAAACTTGTCAAACTGCACACACACATACTGGTGAAAAGCAGGCACATAATACCAGAAGCACATACACACTAAAATATTTTCTAACTGTGTGAATGACAGATAACAGAAGCGTTTGTCAGACGTTATACCTGTTCGTGTACCAGCTGGTACGTGTGTGAATGGGAGGTCATTTTACTGTTTGGGACAAGGAGTTTTGTCATAGAAAAGGCGGGGCTACAGCCAGAAGCAGCAGCGCCAGCATGTCTGGATTCTAATCTAATAATTATTGTAATAAATTGAATTGGTAAAGTGGCACTAAGATGTTAAAGGCAGGCGGTATTGTATGTAGGGATGTTTTGAGTTTTAATAGTATTTGCTGGGATTCATCAAGGACGTTGTAGAGTTTGATGAGTTTTTGGGAAGGCTGTAGTGTTTGTGTGGATTTTTTCAGGATGTTGCTTTGTCGCTCCTTTACTGCATAGCTAAGAGCAACACGAGTTTATGACTAAAGCGTGTTTCTAAAATATTTCCATTAAATTATTCCAGACTGAACCTGTGAATGACAAGGGACACATATGTAGCTAAGAGGTTCACAGAGTAGGTCTGTATGTTATTCACAGGTACTTCAAATATAAATTACAAAAATACACTATCTTACAAATTAGCCATAGGATTGTTTTTTAAAATCAATACTTAAATAATTATCTCACAAGACTGCAAAAAAAGCTTTGAGACAATTCTATAGTTATAGTGAAGTTACCATGTCAACATCAGGAATATCGCAGTGGTGTTGAAATGCACTTTAACATTGACATTACAGTCAGAGTAAGGAGGTAGTAGTCTTGCAGTGATGCGTACCGTCAGCACTATGAGGAAGAAGAAGGATTAGCAGGGGTATAATTTACAGGTACAATTAGAATACAGTTATGCTCTTGCTTCTGCTTATAGTACCGCCTCTTCTGTGACACTAGACTGTGCATGTGCAATTTCACTAGTTTGTACACCAGATGTTACTGATTTGTTTGTCTAATGTAGAATGTGTGTGTGTGTCCGCTTTTAACAGTGCGTGCATGTTTCACTGGTGTGTGTGTGAATGAAACATAGATTTAATCTTTTCTACCACTTTCTACCAGATCAAAACTTTCTATTTAAATAAAGTAAATTAATCAACTGAATGGATTAGATGCAATTTTTTGTTGATCATTAAAAGTTGATCTATATACTCGTACAGTTTAAATCATGCCCTCTTACTGCCATAATTTACTGTCGGAGTGTAGCAGGTCTCAATTTTTTGAATGAGGAAGTGCCATAGTAATGGCTCTTTGAGGGCAAACACAAAATAGCCCCCTAAAGCCACTCCCAAAACACACAAACACACAATACCTGACTACTGCTGACTAGAGTCCAGAGAGTCAAGGAGAGAGGAGCGCATCACAGCTGTTTCCAACTACAACTACATCATGTCTCATGTATACGTTGGCATATTAGGGGAAAATAAATTAAATGAAATGATTGAGCAGAAAGCTATTAATATCCTATTCTCTTCTTTTTACCTCCAGGAGGAATTTCGCCTCCATTTCAAAAACATCTCACGGATCATGGACTGTGTGGGCTGCAGTAAGTGTCGACTGTGGGGAAAATTACAGGTAAACCATACTACAGTTTATCTATTGGTGTTTTTTTTTTTCCAAATACTTAACATAACATCATTAGATTGTTTCTCCTACAATCATTAAGTCATTGATGAAGAATAGTGATTTAAGGCACGAGTGTCAAACATACAGCCTGTGGGCCGGACCCGGCCCGCCAAAAAGTCCAATCCGGCCTGCTGGATGATTTTAAAAAGTGTGAAAATTAGACATTGCTTTACAATGCACAGCTATTCCTGAATTGTCTACTGTTGGATGCCCTGTCGGTAGAAGTACTAGAAGGATTTTCTGAGCACAGAAGTCCTTCAGTGTCTCTATTGTGCTCTCAATATCTCTGCTCTTCACGGCTAGATTCTGCCTGCACATGCACTCAAGTCTACCTTAACGCACACGCAACTTTATAAAACAAGCCAATTTCTTCTCCAATCATGTCACTAGCAGAATTATCAACTGCATTATGGAAGCACTATTAAAAATGGTAACTGAATCAAGAGGAGTTACTTTATTTAAACTGGATTACAACACATTTTAAGTTAGTATTTTTTCAGATTTGATTCAACAATGATGGCAGAGTGAAGGGAATTAGATTCGGACCAAATATCTTACGCTTCCCAAGTGCACTTGCCAACCGGCCAGCGGTGCTTTTGTACATGCCCGGATGGTTACAATAATGTTAAATTATTGTAAAGCGCTTTACAATGTTTGCCTCACATTCACACACTGAATGACGGCAATAATAATACTCAATACAATTTTTGGGATTAAAATATTGTTTTCCTGACATAATTCAATTGTAATAATGATGATAAAAATACTAAGCAAAAATGTGTTGTGATCCTGACAAATTAGTATTGGTCTTGCTGCTCTGGTTTGACATCCCTGATTTAAGGGCTTAGGTCCCAAGATTACATGTGTAGACATGAAATTGAAGAACTGTAGTATACGGCATCGCTTACCATGTGTCTGTAATATTGCATGATTATCTGCATTTTTTGTGACATTGGCACACATGTCTCTTATTTACTTTGTTCATACTTGACCCTTTCATGTTTTTAGTGGACCAATTTGAGGCCATGAGATAATATACCATATTGTATGGAAGTGTTTTGCACTGAAAAAAATTTCCTGAATTGAGGATGGTTTAAATATATGACAAGAGGAGGGAACGTTTTATTCAGTGTTAAGCCAAACTAACAGCAAAAATAGAGAAGTACATTCCCATATAAACCACATTCATAAAAATGTTTCTCCCTGTTGTTACAGACCCAGGGTCTGGGAACGGCTCTGAAGATCCTCTTCTCTGAAAAGGAGATCAAGAACCTTCCTGAGCACAGCCCATCCAAAGGGTTCCAGCTGACACGACAGGAGATCGTGGCCTTATTAAACGGCTTTGGCAGGTACGTTGAACACTCCCTGAAAGATATAACATTTGACTTTTTCTTAAGACGGAGACATCACTGAGTGTAGGGTGAAAAAAATATGTCAAAATTGTGCTCAGTAACCAATGAAGATGTGTGGTATTATGGTATGATAATTGGCCTTGTGGAAGAATATACTAGAATATAACTAGGTAATAACTTGTCTAGGTAATAGGAAATGCAGTAACAAAGTACATTAGACCAAAACCTTCTACAATGCCAAAGCACAAAACAGTTTTTACAAGATTAATGATGATTTTTATTTTTAGGTTGGTAAGATAACAGTTCCAATCGTGTAATTTAATATCAATTAACCCACATGTGTATTTTAGTTGCAGTAAGGTAACAATATATTCCATGGCATTATAATTCTTTTCACCTATGCGAATTCTCAGGGCTCCACTGTGCGACCATTTAAGTGCATTTTGTGATTATTTTCTAGTAAGTGCGACTACATGTTGAAACTAGGCGTTTCAGTGTGACTTGCAAATGTGCCCCTTTTTTTTCCTCTACAGAAAATCAGTGTGTGTGTGCGTGGGTGGGTGGGTTGGCCTGTCTGTGTGGGTGGGTGTGTGACACCCATTCTCGCAAACAGCAAGCGAACATTGAATTGTGATAAAAAAAATTCTTTAATCTCCTGCTCACGCACTTGTAACCCAGTTTTTTTATGTTATCATGACGGACTACTGTCCAGATAGGACGCTCTGCTCCTGAGCTTATCTAACATCAAGAGAACATGTGATTCAGACGTTGAGGCGGCTCTCACCTCGAGTTCCCCAACAACTGAGAGCTATATAAACCCACATCAGTATCTGTATCATTGCTTCACCACCTACATGTCAATGTGAGTACGTGAGCCTCTTTGCAAAGAATAAATGAGCTGGGAAGGACAGACTGAGCCTGACTCTAGTTTAAATGTCTGAATTTCCCTAACAAATTACTTCCAGTAATCTCAATAGACTTTTGCTAACCAACTCTGTGCTTTGCAGCAGCATGAAAGACGTTTCACGTAAGGAAAATCGGTAGCTTTGGATCTATTTCTGCAACGTTTCACAAACCTGTTCTGCCTCCAAACTGTTTTTATTGATCAAAATCTTCCTTTTGGTCGACTTGCGGATAGCTCCATCTGTTGGCTAGTGTATGGAACTGCAAAGAAGGCTACTACTAAGTCTCCCGCTATGGGTGGGAGAAGAGATAATGTGCCATGTGGTCGGCATACATGGAAGAGAGAACAATAGGCTAACACATGGCACTAAGCTAAGATAACAGGCTGCCCATGTGCTAGGCCTATGTGAGTGTGGGCATGCTGGTGTAGGTTAGTGAAAGCATAGATCATGGGTGTCAAACTCGTCTTACTTCAGGGGCCACATTCAGCCTAATTTGATCTCCAGAGGGCCGGACCAGTAAAACCACTGATCATTTGTTAGGATTACAACACATTTTTTCTCAGTATTTTTATTATCATTATAATGACCCGGGTATTTACAGGAGCACTGTTGTTCCTTTGAGCAACTGTTTTTAGCAAAATTATTATTGAATTATGTCAGGAAAAATACCTAAATTGTGTTGTAATCCAGTTTAAATGGAGTAACTCCTTGATTTAGTTACCCTTTTTAACAGTGCGTAAGTAATGTGGTCGTTCATTCTACTAGCGACCTGCTTGGAAGTGAAATTGACTGGTTTTGTGGCATATTTGTAACACTGTGCAAATTTCAAAGTGTGCGCAGGAAGAGGAGAACACGAAGAGCGGAGATAATGCGAGCGCGATGGAGACACCGAGAGACGTCTGTGCTCTGACAGTCCGCCTGTACCCTCAGTAATGAGGCGCTAATAGAACTCCATAGTGTCTCTTCTCTTATTAGGTTCTCTTTAAGGACAGCACAGCCCCCAGTGGACAATTCGGGAATAGCGGCACATTTTATAACAATGACGTCCGTCATTTTCACACTTTTCAAAATCATCCAGCAGATTGAACCCTTTGGCGGGCCGGTTCTGGCCCACGGGCTGTATGTTTGACAGCCCTAGCGTAGATGAAACAAAGAAAGATAGAGGGGAATCTTTGGATCATCAACACAGCAATGCTGCTTCCGTCACCAGCTCTTTGGTTCAGTGTTCTGTGGACTGTACGGAATGCAGCCAGCTGTGTTAACTTAGAGTTTTGAGGCTAACACATAGGCATGTGTTAGGTGAGGACAGATCGATGTAGTTGCTTCTGGTCTTACAAGAATCAGCGATTTAGGCTATGCCACTCGGGACACAGATTGCGGTGCGTGGCACTCCGCAGATTGGGTCCCGACTGTTTGACAGGCAAACCTTAGTCACTGGTCTTTACACAGTAGCAAACTACCATAACCAAATGAAAAGGAATATTTTCAATATTCCTTCTTATCAGAAAACAGGGAACTGGTGTTCTTAGTTATAACATCAATGCAACAAAACATCAACAAAACAATGAAAGTTAACTACCTAACTCTGCCTTCGACACCAAATTTACCACGGTCTTGGAAATGGTTGAAGTATATTTTGGATTTCACCGTCCGGGATGCGTTGGCCTTGTGGTCCGGTACGGTTTGGGAAGAAACAGGTCGCTCCGATATGGTTCATGGCAGGGGATTTTGTTCCTTACGTCAGTCGGTTGATCTGGTCGAAGCCGCTGGCGCCAAACTTGAAAGTCGGTGTGTGTGCCAGTCGAGCAGGACACACTGAAGCATGAGGCTCGCTGGAGGCCTCACGTGGGGGACAAAGGGTCCAGGGGTCAGCAGCCCTGAAGGGCTGGGGGAGCCCGAAGGAAGAGAGGAAAAGAGAAAAAAATGGTTGGCCAAGTCTCTGGTTTTATTGACCTGATGGTGTCTGGCAGGTTAAACTGACCAATGGCCATTGAAGGTGTTCTTGGCTTCTCATATCAGGGAATTTCAACTATTTCATGTCTTGTTGTAAAAAGAAGGGGGCAGGGTGCACCCCTTCCCTTGTTGAAGCAGCCAGAGAAAATGGTGATTGTAAGGTTGTGTTTCCTTTGTCCAAACACAGAAATGGTCAGGCCCAACAGTATGAAACGATATAAAGGGACCTATGAGACAAAGCCCATCTGTTATTGATTTAACAAGCGATGGTTGTTAACTGTGATGGAGGCTCAGAAAGCCGGCCGAATGGGCAGTCAGATGTCTTCTTTCAGGGTTGGGTGTGGAGCTGTCCGAGGTCTACCTGACCTTCAGTATGACGTGTCTCCACGACATGAAAGCGTGACCTGTATCATGTGACTTCATCATACTAAAGAAAATGTAGTGCAGCTATCTAAACAGCATGTAAAGAGCATTACAAAATAAAACAGGAAGTGGCAAAAGGAGTCCAAACGAGTCCTCACACACAAGGCTGTGTAAAGAAGAATGTTAAATGTTGTTAGATGATGCATATGCTGTGAATAAGAGGCAAAGTGTGAACTTTGAACAGGGCTGCTGTCACTCATTCACACTCATACAGAACTTCTAGCAGCCGTGTTCAGAACAGAGCAGACCTTCATCACCCTCGTCACTGCTTCTCCATCCTCCTTCCTGTTCTGTGTAAGGAGTACTTACTACTCCTATTCCGATTACATTGTATTATTTACTCTAATGAACCAGACTGATATCTCCTGTGGAAGTTTAAACACACAGATCCAAACGCCCATAAATGTTTACTGTGTCATCATTCACTTGAGGGTCTCTGAGATCAAACGGAGGAACGGCAGAGAGGCATCGTGACAGAGCACGGCGCCTAGCGTGTGCTTGTAAGGTGGACGCAGGTGTGTGTGTGTGTGTGTGTGTGTGTGTGTGTGTGTGTGTGTGTGTGTGTGTGTGTGTGTGTGTGTGTGTGTAAGATGTGTGTTTGTACTGTTGTGCCGTTTGTGGCTCTTTTCATTGTTTCTGTGTTGGTTTGCTGCGATTTCGTGTTTGTTTTAGTATTTTATGATGAAATTCATTTTGTTGCTGTGATGAAATCTACGGACATCTCTTTCAGCTGAATGACTGTGTGTGTGTGTTGAGAGGGAGAAAACACTCCAGAGAGGTATGTGGAGACGTTGGTGATTCCACTGCAGTTTTGAGACGACCGTGCAGTGGACATGAAGCACAAACAATTTGAGTCTAAAAGGACAGGAATAAGAAAAGCACAAACACTGTTCGTCATTAAACTGATACGAATGCACTGCAGAACGGCCTCCAATGTACATATGAACCTGATGATGTATGTGTGAATATAAAAATTTCAACAATACACATTCCTGTTTATTTCAAATAGTGAAGGATGTTTGGGACAGAGAGTGTTGACCCTGTGATTCAGGCCCCTGAGGTAAACTTTTTATTTTCCTGTACTTCCCTCTGGCTGTAAGACGTCCAAATATCTGTTGTTTTTTCACAACACTTTCATTGAAATGTTTCTGTCTTGCTTTCTGCTGTTGCCCAACAAAGTGTTCTTGATCCACCGCTATTCTCTTTGTCTATGCCTCTTATCAGAGAGCATCATGGGAACTTCTATAGCTACGCCCACAACACAGAACTGCAACACAGATCTCCGTCAGGCCGTCCCATGCAGACGTCCTCCTCTCTACTTTCAATGAACACATGATCAAGTCCTGAGATGATATCTGAGGTCGTTTGCGTTTCATGATGATGACTGACTATGTTTTCATCTCAGGTATACAGAGTGGGGTCCTGTGTAACCCTGCATGATGCTGGTACTGAGGTGGCCTTCTTACTGGACTAATGAACAGGTCTCAGTTGACCCAGAATTTTACTGCTTCGTCTCACCAAAAATAAGAAGAGCACAAACTCAACTTCGACTCAATTAGATTTAGTTGAGATCAAATTTGCATTCCATGCAGTTCCTACTTAGCAAAATGGGAAGATAATTGAACACAGCATCATGAGGCGACACATGTAAGGCAGGACAAGTTTTCATCTATCAAGCACATCAAGATTCTACAAAAGTCTCATTAAAGATATATTATTAATGGCTTTCCAGCTCCAGGTCCACATAATTACTCCCTCAAATGTAATCAGGGAAAAACCTTTCTATCAATTACACCAAAACTAATGAGAGTGCACAGAGCATAACTCATCCAGAGGAGCATGATGACACTACGAAACAACAAGGCCTCTTATTATTCTGCTGCCGGTTGGACAGATGTGTCCTTTCGCACAAAATCAGGGGACATTTGAGGATAAATTGGCATGAATGTCAAACATGCTATTTGAATTCATGAAGAATTTGTTAAAAAAATCTTTTATGAAGGTCAAAAACTTGAAATGTCTTCACTCATTTTTTTATTTCACAGGAGTCATGCACGCTTCTCCATCACATCATTGTGCCAATTAAAAAATTGGTGAGGCGTCCATTCAGCATGTCTGAGGATTCGGGATCCACACCCTGCCACCATCGAATCAGTCCGAGGACTCGGGGTCCACACCCTGTGACCGTCGAGTCAATCCGAGGACTCGGGGTCCACACCCTGCCACCGTCGAGTCAGTCTGAGGACTCGGGGTCCACACCCTGCCACCGTCGAGTCAGTCTGAGGACTCGGGGTCCACACCCTGCCACCGTCGAGTCAGTCTGAGGACTCGGGGTCCACACCCTGCCACCGTCGAGTCAGTCTGAGGACTCGGGGTCCACACCCTGCCACCGTCGAGTCAGTCCGAGGACTCGGGATCCACACCCTGCCACCGTCGAGTCAGTCGTAGGACTCGGGGTCCACACCCTGCCACCGTCGAGTCAGTCTGAGGACTCGGGGTCCACACCCTGCCACCGTCGAGTCAGTCTGAGGACTCGGGGTCCACACCCTGCCACCGTCGAGTCAATCGTAGGACTCGGGGTCCACACCCT
>OMNV01012736.1:0-13088 GCA_900303265.1 Brotula barbata
CAATGCTACAAGTGTCTTGCCGCACAGCCACACGTCTGGAAGAAAGATACCAAAATTACATTTTAGATGTTTTTCACTGTATGCAAAACACTAACCGCACTGAAATTTATACACGTGTAATGACTATACTCATAAAGTAGTTAACAGTTCATATAAGTAAAATAAACGACAGAGAGTATTTTAAAGGTCAGTGGGATGGACTGACCCAGGCCAGGTCTGGTTGGGTTCAAACAGGATGAGCAATGTGGGCTCATAGTAGCCATGAAGGAACTTCATGTCAACAATGTTCAGCAACTTCTCATCCAGCTCACGGACATCAATGATGTAGCTCGGTAAGAAGCTGGATTTAGGTCTGCAGATGAGAAGAAAATAAGAAAGTTAGACAAACATGTTTGCAGTTTTCATTTAGCACATCCATTATTGAAATACACAATAACTGACACCTGAAACAAATAGTTAATAGCCTTTCTTTTGTCGGATGTATTTCAGGTGGCGGGGTGTAAAAATTCCAGTTATCCAATTTTTTCTTTCATAAATATAATTGATTTGACTGGTGTCTATTAATAGATTTTGCCCTCCAGGGATATATTTTTCAACCAAATGTCTCCACAAGGGTTGGGGTTGGGGGTTGACACTCACTTTAGCAAGCTATGTGAGCTTTTGCCAGTCACTAAGTCAACAAAAGCTAGGAATAAGCAGGACACTCAGAGAATGCGCAGAGCCAGTAGACTCAATCTTTCTGGATCAGGAGTCTGTGGAGTCAGGGTACCACAGCTGGTCCAGGAGCCACAGCCTTTTTTAATTGTGTTGATATGTTGGTAGATATAATAAAGGACTAAATGGGTAGAATGTACAGCGAACTGCATACCCTTCTCCAACTCCACCCTCCTGTTCATCAGTTAACGTGTCTTTTCTGAACGGCAACACCACAAGTTTGGTGCCATAAATCAGCATGACAGCACAGCGATTCTCTGGATCCACACGAACGATGGGAATGTGCACATTCTGTACAAAGCCATCCTGAAAATAGAAAAAAGGTCATGTTATTTACATTATTTCTTAAAGAAATGTTTGATACTGTATATTAATTTATAAGATCATCCAAACTGTATTTTCATTTAATCCAACTGAACAATAAAACTACTTTCCTTCACACTATTTACAGTAGTTGTGTTTGACTGATACAACATTGAACCATGAATATATTCTGTCTTGTTTTTCTACATACTCTGAGCTCTGGTTCCTCAAAGAAATGAAGAGAGAGTGTCTTGAGGTCGTGAGTACCTGGATCATACTCCACTACTGACAACTGATGAGAGAACAAACACATTTAGGAGTAAGATAAAAACCCTTGAAGTCGACAGTTGAGGGATTATGCGGTGGTCAGACGTTGATACCTTGGCATCTTTGAAACTGAGAAGGAGTGCATCTCTGCTGGCTCCTACAAGCTGCACACTGGCCATGGACATGACATTACCAAAGAGTGAGAAGGCTGCCACCTGCTCCAGCTTCTCCTTACGAGTCTTGCCATCTGTAGATGAGATGAGATGAGAGCTGACCACAAGTACATGTTTTGAATTTCTCAATTCCTGACAGTGTAATACAGACATACCTGAAGACTTGTCACCTAACGTCCTTGACATACTCTGAAACAACAGAAATTTGTAGTACTATTAGAAAGAGGTATAAAAAAAAGAAGTTTGCTCATAATTTTCAATCTTGGATGAATGAGACAAGCTGAGTAGAAAAATGTTTACCTCCACATCATGAATTATCCTATAGACAAAGAGCTGAGATGTTCCAGCAACAACCAAATTCTTCTCCTTGGAGGAAATGAAGTTGCAGTAGACAGAGAATTCCACTGAAGTGGGGGTGTGGGCTTGTCTATACACAGCATACATCCTGGACGGTTTCACTCAGCATCTTGTAAATAATAACATTCATGTTACTATCCAGGAATCGAAAATGGAAATCCTATGCCCAAGCGTTTGCTGATAGTTTTTTGTTTAGCAATTTTTGTGTACTGACCTAAGAAGACTTCAAGTACTCTCACACACGCGTTCCATTCAGGATCAAAAGATCTATTTACTGTTGCCTTCGTCGGAATGACTTTCAACTGTCCAACATTGACAAATGGAACTTATATCATATACTCAATGAAAATGGTAGCAACTTTGTTTCTAGCTGATATTACGGCGTTACTGTAATACAAAATATATCTGACAAATAATACTAGCTCACATTTTACCTAAAGAAAACTGTGTCCCTTGAGCAATGAGCTTTCAAAGCCATGTCTAATATGGACTTTTTCTAAACATGCTACTAACTCTTACAAATATGACTTGCACATATTCCCGGTAACTGTTAAGTAGCATCGCATAATAACAACGTGCTAAGAGCCGGTTGCGTTAGCTATATTAGCAATGCGGCTAATATGTCATTTAGTTAGCATGGTGCCGCGTGCACCTGACTGTAATTTTGCTTGAATGTGTTGGAAAAATTGAGCATTAAAGTTGGCCACATACCTATTAAAACACGATGTAAGAGTCTGTTTATTATACTCGCTTCTGCCTAGTACGCCATAGCTCTTAGGCTAGCTTTTAGCGTTTATGGTTCATTCATGTTGTGGATGCCCAGTAGTCTTCCGTTCTAAACTTTTCAAAATAAAAGTCAAAGTTAGAGGAACAGGAAACTATACAGGAACAACTATTTTGATACTTGATTTGACTGTCTCAGTTATAACATCCATATCAATCTTTAGGCAAATTCACAGATTCTATTTTAAATACCTATACCTAAAAATAGGTAAATACCTAAAATTCCCTAGGATACCAAAAAGTTCTGGATGCATTCTATGGAAATCTGCATGAAATGACACAAACACATTCAGAAGTAGAAGGATTTAAAAGTAAAAAAATTACACAGAATAGGAAAGGGTTACTATCATGGATTTTTTTATTACATCATAAAAATAGAGATTTTTTATGCATTTTCGTAATGCCTAACATGTTCAATTATGGAGGAGTTGCTAATATGAAAAGGCCCTCTAATATCTATAATAATATCACCAATATCTCCAACTCTCGGGACCATCTTGACATTTTCTAAAACTTTATAATTAATGAGTTTCGAAGGATACTGAAATAAACCAAATATCAGGAGATGCTAATATCCAAAATATTTATCACCGTCATGAAATGGACTCCATTAGCAACTCAAAACACATGTTAGTATGCATTCTATATCTTTCATAAAACTTGTCCTTATATAAATGACTTGGCAGATGGAAAAATAAGTTACCAAACTTCAATCCACACGGGTAGCATTTTAGCAACCACTAACATACTGCATAAGATGCAAAGCTGGGGCCAAAAACATGTAATTATGTGTACAAAATACATGACAGCAATTATTCATTTTGAAATGTCATCAAAATACAGTATTTGGTGAGGATCAAAACTGACACAATCTATTGTAATCAGAGTTCATCATGAAGGCGTTTTGCAATTCAATGGTAAGGTCCTTTGGAGTGCAGAATGCAAAGGAATAGGAGAACCCAAATATGACAATTAATGCAGGGAACAAGTTTTGTAAATAGCAAAATAATTCAAATCCCAAACTTTCAGTTTATTGAAACAAACAATACACATTAGTGCAAGACGGATTTGATAGATATGTAAGGTTTTACAACTTAAAATGTACCTTTATTTATTTAAACACTTGGTCTGCTGTATGTACAGGTTTTCAGGTCGTGGTTATCCAAGAATGGTTCAAACGCAGGCAACTGGACCTGGTAGAAAATACCAGACATTTCCCCTCTCAAGCAGCTGCTTGCAACTGGATAACTGGACTACGAGTGTTCTATACAGACATTTGACTGGATTATCTCATTCGAGATTGCAGCGCATTACTCTGCAATGTATTTGACAAAGGTAAACAAATGTAAAAGTGTGTTCTTTTCCTTAATCAAAATGAAGTCTTCCAACACCAATACAGAAATTCTGACATGACCATTGATTTGATTGACGAAAATAATGTGTGACTATTACAGCATGCAGAACTGACAATATAAATAGAAAAAAACTGTCACATATTTGAATTTTTTTGCTGTTTTTTTCCTCTCATTTAGGGATGCTCATTCCCCGATATCAAGGATCATTGGTAAAAAATTCAATGAATTAAATTTTCCATAAATTAGAATGAGTTTGGATGATATTTCTGAGATGCGCTGAACATAGTGAACATGGTTCCTAGACAACCAACTGAAGATGAGCACGATGACTTGATGTGTGTAAACATGTGAAAAGTGAGCTTGAGCTACAAAAAACTCACGATTCATTACAGGGTAGCATTGAGCATGAGTGGCGTGAGTTGGAAGGGCATCTTTAAAAGTGAATTATTAGAACAAACCTATTGGAATTTACTGACTTTCTCTAGTCAAGAGCTGCGCTTGCCCAACAACCCAACAGATAAAACAAGATTGTCAAGGCAGAAAATATACATCATAAGAAAACAGTCTTTTCTCCAGGCTCTGCGGTCATGATCTTGCTACGGGGAGATTCTCTCGCATGTGATGAGATATTCTGGGTACGCCTGTGTGTCATTGAAGATGACAAATATTGATGGCTTGACAGTGCTGTCTACCACACTATCATATCTGAGAGGAACGTCGCTGTTTTTTTTCAGAGGAGCCGTCTTCATTTGGTGGGCGCCTGCAGTGTAGTCTCCTGTTAGCACTTTTGACACAAACACAAACTTGTGTCTCTGTGAGTTTGGAGGTGAATATGTATCTTGGACAGACAGGGAAGAGTTGACTGCAAAATAGACCCCCTGACCGTAGACCGTGGCTGTGTAGGGAAACAATGACATCAGAAATTAATTTCCGAGTTGAGGAAATATGCACGAGACAAAAACTAAAGAACCATGGTATTACAGGACCATACCATTCTTTCCACAGAAGCTCCTGTTGAATCCCTGTATGCAGATCTCTTTCACACTATCCTCACTTGTGCCGTGGTAGAGGGATCGTTCAATTTCTGGATGTGTGGCTTGCTGAGCTACGCTGACCTTTTTCAGCCTGTACTGATTGTACAGTAGCAGATTCATGACTTTCTCCACCTACGAAAAAAAAGCATGTTATTTTGAACAAATAAAGTAATCCATGGCAAACATACACAACATAGAGCACGTATTTTCCCACCTGTACAATTTTTATTTTGCTGTGGTATTCTTGTATCGTCTTATAGAAATTCTCCACAACAGTCTGAAACTCATCAGAGTCCTCATCCACTTTGGCCAATTCTGGCATGCTTGACATTGAAGAGAATGCCTCTTCTGTTAAGACAAGATTTAGATTTGTAAACATCAAATAACAAATAACACACCTTGAGACTATATTAAATGCTACTATAAGAGCAATAAGTCCTTTACCTGGCACTTTGTCATTTAAATCCCATGACTTAAGAAATTTCCTGGAGATCTGCACAGATTTCCCAGAAACTATGCAGTATTCTTGCATTTTCTCAATGTAGATTATGTGCGGCTGATTGTCTAGCAAAATGTCAACCTTCGTCTGCTTCATTCTCCTGGCAGTCTCAATGAGCACTATAAGTTCGGGGGAATAAGGTTCGGTTGCTGAAGAGGACGGATCGTGCCGCACCCACTGGATTTTTTCCAGGATTTCACGATCAGAAATTGTACTGGACATTTTCTGCAACAGCAAGTTCACATCCGGCAGGGCTTCTTCCACAAAGTTACTGAAACCAGTAACAGTGATTGTGTTTCCTTCGATCTCTATCTCAACTGCATGCTTCCTTTTGATCATCTCCACACACTTCCTGTGAAACTCTGTCATGTCCTTCACGCGGTGGTTCTGGATTTTCTCCTCAACTTGTCTCTGCTTAACCTTCTTCTTGAAAGCTATGTCCACTCGGATGAGGTCAGAATTATAGCTGGCAAAGACCTCTAGCTGGACTGTGTTTGCTGCACTGATGCTGTCCTCTAAGGGATTATGGATCCCATCCTTCAGTAGGTCCACCTGAGGGCTCTTCTCACTTCCATTAGAGGCACTTGCGTGTACAATCATTTTTTTGGACAGTTCCAAGGCTTTTTGCAGCTGTTCCTCTTCATCAGCCGGTGACCAGTTACTCGACTCCATGGAATACTGGATCGCTAGAGAGAGCTGAGCCTCCTCTTCAATAGCTGCCTGACTTGATGTTTGTAGCCCACTTGCAGTGTTCGCCTCTGCCGATGACTGGGACTCGTCGACAATAATTACATCACCGTCATCGTCAGAGTCGCTGGTAGGTTCCCCAGTTGTGTACAGGTCTACATCGTTCATGTCATCATCTACCGCGTTATTACTGGACTCATCCTCCTCCATTATTTCATCAACGGCTGCCACAATTCTCTTAGCCTCCTGTAAAAGGCCTGCACAGAGTGAGGTGGATAGTTTGAAAAACACATCACACAAAGCAACAACGAGAAAGATATTATAAGGACAGTACCTTCGTTTAGAGGTGTATTCTGATTTGAATTCCCAGTAGTTTGAGCGGAATCTGAATTTACTGCCTGAGTAGAACCATCCAAAGACACTTTCTGGAAGTTTGTGTGGGCCATTGCCATCAGTGCAGCTTCAAAAATGTCCTGAAGACAGAATAGACTTGAGGGGATGCTAAAAGATACATGTACATGATTTTACTGATTTCAAATTACAGTCACGGCCTTATTACAGTTATTTGGAAGAATTTATCTTGATTTCAATCTACTTATTTTTAAATGACGGTTAAGAAAATATTTCATGTCTTAAATCTGAGTTGAATAGACATTTTAATATGCAAGTAAACTACATACTGGCTAAACTTTGGGCAGATGGGGTCATTCAAAACAGTCAACATCAGTATGTTTGTATCTTATATAATGGATGCATCAGGTTCAGCTGTAACTGGTCCGCAGGGTGAAGGTAACAACATACTGGCTGTGCCTCATGCAATAAGCTGAACGCACAGCATCAAAAACACTAAAGCTGACAAAACTGTTGTTTGCTACCTATAGTTGTTTCATGTACCTGGTTTGGAGAAGGCTCCCAAGGCACACACTTTTGGATGATATAGACCTGAAACTTTGTCTCCATCTCCTTCATGATGCTCCGACACACTTCTTCAAGAAGAAATCGAGTCACTCCTGGAGCATTTACCGTGATGGTCCTGGTAAGGATGGAGGACACCACACCTTGTAACACCTCCTCTGCCATTTGGCAAGAACCAGCATTGCCCTGGACCTATCGGTGGTACATTGACAACAAACTCAAAGACAAGACATGTTGATGACTCCGGGACTTTGAAAAACAAAAAAATCAAATGCTGGTGGCAAAAACAAGATCGGATGGTCACATAATGGATGATTGATTGAATGATTGATTTCTTTCATGTGTCACTGATGCACTACATACCTTTAAACCACACATGTCATCAGCTTCCAGTGGAAAAATAGACACTTGGTTCATGTCAGCCATTAGCTGATGAAAATGGATCTGGATATACTTCAGCATGCCGGGCTCCATGCGGATGATGGTTTCCCTTTCGATGGGTGTGCTAACAAACTTCAAAATTTCGGTCTGCTTGTCATTCTGCATGCCTTCCAGAGTCAAGACAATAATATTTGTTCCGTTTTCTGAAACCCTTACAGATGAGAATTTTAGATCCTGAAGAAACTCAGACCACTCCCTGGAGTACAGCGTACACTCATATTCCTTTTGCACTGGTAAACTTAGCTCACACAGCTGGGATTGCAAAAAGCTAAATGCTTGGCTAAGCAGGTTCTGGGAAACTGATGTCAATGCCACATTGCAGTCTGATACAGCGTAGACAGCTGACAGCCCCCTTTGATTCATGGCTTGCATTAGGCTGTCTTTGACCTCAATTTTTGCAAGAAACTCAGCTTTCTGTGGATCAACAGTACATTCTCCTTGGACCATACTGCCAATAATCTCAGTGATGCTCTGCTGCAGCTGCTTCATTCTCAATCTGTCTGGTCCCGCAATCTGCACGCCGTCATCTTTGACTTGAATGAGGAAATTTGGATGAGCTTTTTCAAGGTCCTGTAAATTACAGAGTCGAAACAAAGCAAGTTTTCCTGGGTCACCCACAGCAACGTGGCCTGAGAGTGCATCTGGTTCCTTTGCGTTGTCCTCTATGGTTTCCTCTTCTACCTTTTCTACCATAGCACGGTCAGCGGGAGGTTCTGATGCCATCTGAGTGGACTGGTTTTCCACACTGATAAGCATCGAAGAACTAGCCTGAATATCACACATTTCCTCTGGGCATTGTTCAGTTACGTCTTTGCTCTCCGTTTCACAGTTTTGTAATGTTAAGCCTCCTGTACGTTGAAGAAAGTCAAAGTACGGCTTCACTATAAGGTCAGCATCATTCAGTTTGTGTGGACGGTTCAAGACATCTTCCACCTCTGTTAAAATTAAACAGACATTTTGTTAAATAAGGAAAACAACAAAGAAGTAGCAAAAGCAAAGAATGACCCAAACATTTATACTGGTATAAAAACCTTACCTTCAAATTTTGCAAAGGTCACCTTGGCTGTACTATCTGACATCATGACTTTCATGTTATGATTTCCGAAGTACAAAGCGAGCATGTCCGCGGAGGTGCCGGGTGGCAGGTTCTCCACTATGATGGAGTCAGTCTGCTCAATCTCTTCAAGAGTTACTTTGGATCCTGCCAGTAGCCTACTGGAGATCTTCGCACTAAGAGATTTGAAGTCTGCAAAACAAGCAACACATTGACTTCACTCCCATATCTTTAACACTTTGTGAAACACACAGTTACAAAAAAGAAACCGTGTCATTTCCCAGACCTCTGGGGAAGGGCTGCTGGAGGTGAATAAGGACCAAATCTTTTCCTGGTGAGTGATAGAGGGTATAGTCCGCCACATCCATCCCCATCATGTTCTCCACATAGAGCTCTATCATCTCAGAGCAGGTGTTGGGGTTGAGCCCACGCAGCAGCAGTCTGCGTCGGTCCTTTGAAGCCGGCTTTCTCACAGTCAGTTCAACATTATGCAGTACGTGGTGCCCTTTAGACAGCACTCGGGCTACAACTGTCAAAAGAATAGAACAATAATGATGAATAGGCTATTGTGATTTTTCCATTACTTGTTTTGGAAGGGCTTTATATTCCAACCATATTAGACACGTATAAACTTTGATAATTGTGGTAATAGCATAGAGTGTAAGGAACATTGAAAGTTAAATCTGTGAGCAAATGTTAATTTCATCGCTATATGTGGTACACTTAAAGTACCACACTGACATTTGAGACATGCAATCAAGAATTTCTGCCTCTGAAACATTTTCACTGGGAAATAATCATAACACTAATATTTGTGTGTGTTATGCTTCCTGCATGATGTTAAAGACCGATTGTTTCCGTGTGCAGCTAAGATCTGCTCTCCTCACCCTCATTCAGTACATTACATGCCACACCACAACTTGACCACATCAATATCTTAAATTAACTATGTTTGAACTGTTAAGTTAAATATGGTTTTGTCAAAAATGTTTTTTTTTTCCTTCACATTTCTGTAGGTATTCTCTATTTTCCTTGTTCTTTTTGTGTCTCTTGCCTACGTTTTGAGCTGCTGTGACAGTGAGGGATGAATACGGTTCATCTCATCTAAGACAACACGATCAATCTACATCTGGACCTGCTATGACATATATGCTGATGTTCAACGTGACCAAGTGATGATCATGGAGTGCCACTTGCCTTCTGCTTCTTTAAAGACCAGCAGGGCCCAGTCTCCTTGCCTGTCCACCGAGGCAAGTGGCCCTCCTCCTGAGCGCCGCTTATTCTCAAAGTAGAGGTAGAGCAGCTCCACATCGACTTCTTCAGGCAACCCCAGCACCTGCACAGTCCTCTCCTCCAGGCTCTCCCCAGGCATCCTGTTAAGTACAGAAACATAGCCTTGCTCTCAACCACAACAACAGAAAAACATAAATTCTGGTCTTTGGGGAGTTTCTCTGTTTGCCCGGCTAATGAAACAGCACTGAACTGATTTTGGAGAGACTTGGTGGCAGGCTGGGGCATGACCTAGGAACCAAATGTTGGTGGGGATCTGGATGCAGGGATTCCTTTGAAATTATTTTTTCCTTTAATGTATTTGTGATGGCATAAATAACAACATGAGACAGTGGTGGGGGCAGTGCAGTGAACTGGCAAAGGAACAGAATAAATATAACTGCAATATAAACATTACAATCCATCCATCCATCCATTTTCTATATGACTTATCCATCTCTGGGTTGTGGTGGGGCTGGAGTCTATCCCAGTGGTCACTGGTGAAAGGCATGGTACACCCTGGACACGTCGCCAGTCCCATTGCAGGACTGACACAGAGACAGACGACTCAATCACATTCCCATTCACGCCTACGGTCGATTTAGATACTCCAATTCACCTAAGCTGTACGTCTTTGGATGCGGATGGAAACTGGAATACCCGGAGGAAACTGATGCAGACGTGGGGAAGACAAGCAGAAAAAGGACCAGGGTCCGGACCCTTATCACCCTGAAAATCATAATGTGTGTTTGAATGATTTCTAACATTAGACGACAGATATTTGACACAACAACGAAGGAAATAAGGACATTTATCCAACGACATATTATAAATAGCGCCGTAGCCCAGATAGATTACAAAGTTACTGCCAATGACAAATGTACTTCTTCAAAATAGATGTACTGGTATGATGGATGAACCAGCGATCAACAACAACAACGGCTTTGTTTACGCACCTCGATGCCTTCTGAATGTTTCTTTTTTTTAAACCGTGGTAACAACTCCTCCGCAGCCATCATTTTCTCTCTTTTCTTTGTGTTTTCTACCATGGTCTTAACGCGGTTCTCTACCCAAACTTTTACCCAGAGCTGAGCACACATTTGTCACACCTCCGTTACGTCCTAAACACAGTGACGTCGTTCCGTGACTCGTCATTTTCCCTGGAACGGGGCCGGTACTCCGGTGCCCCTGGCGAGTAGACGCTCTCAGCCGAGCTCTACAAAGTCAAGTTAGGAAAACGGGAAAAACTTGAACCAGTCGCTCGGCAAACGCCCGCTTTTGCTTTTGTAAATAATATACAGCAATTCTAAAGAGAGAGGAGGTCAAATGACGACATAACGTGACAGGAAAAGAGGCTCAGGGAGCGCCAGACTGAAGCTAATGAATGAAAACGCTTTGAATGACTCCTCCACCTCCTCGGCCCTCCGGGTAGGAGAGGACGTTATGGATGACTTTCCACCTCCACCTATCACTCCTAGCAGGTCGGTCAAAACGAGGTCAATGCCTGCCTCTCTCCACTAGGGGGTGCGATACTGGGAAATTTGGTTTAAATACGATACCAAGTAAATACGGGGTCAGTATCCCGATACCGAATTAAATGACTGTTTTAAATTTATTATTTATAAATGTGGAAACACGTTTTTTTGGAATAAACACGGAGCACACAAATCTTCTAGACAAAATTCATGTTATAAAGCCTCCATTCTACTTTCCTTTACTTAGTTTACTTAGTAAAGGAAAGTACTTACTGTTTTTGTTCAAAAAAAGATGACATGTTTACATTTTTCCCTTTCTTTACACTTCTTCTCAGCCTTTTTTTTTCTTTTGAATAAACAAAGTGCACACAAAGATATTGAGATCACCAGGCAAAAAACGAAAGAAAAACTACGTTCCCCACTTCATTTCCCTGTTGTCCCGCCCCATTCTTCCTCTGATTGGTTGGGAATAACCCATGAGGAGCGATGATTGGTTAAGAGCAGTACGGACGAAAGAAGCAAAGAGTGCACAAAATTAATATTTGTTCCTGATGATTTATCTGATTTATCTTTTACAGGCCAATTCGTAGGCTTAGGCAGTTGGTCAGGAATATTTCCAGTTGGCTTGTACTATTTTTCTATCATTTTTATTGGTAAGATACCTAAATGAAGCAGCATTCAGTCCCCTTATGTCGTGATACACTCCTAGCTAACTGGTTGTCGACCACTTTTTAGTTTATTTATTCTTATTACTCATTAACCTTGTCTTTGTTTATAGCTTCTCTTAATGCCACCGGATGAAGACAGATTTCTGTTTTTGTCAAGAAAGCCATCCCGCACCTGCTGGTGTCAACTTTTGGAAATCGCGACGTGGTAATTGGTTTTTCTCCGGGCTCAGAGCGCTATGAACTACGGAAGCCCAGAGGCAGCGGTGGAAGTAATTTAAAAGAAATTTTAAAAATAGTCCTCAATCACAAATTCGAATTAACTGATAAAATCGATTTATCGCCTATTTGCAACATCCCTATCAAGAAAGAAGTTGCACATTTAGGGCTTCTTATCTCTAAAAATCAAAAATCAAGATGTCCTTCCAATTTTCTTCCAATTACTTAAAAAACTCAGAACGAGTTAAATCAGTGGTCTCCGAGGGGTTTATCCCTGAGAGGAAGAGTGTTAATTACCCAGACTAAAGGAATATATCGGCTCAAATACGCAGCTCTTTACATCTTCACAGTAAAATTAGTAAAACATCACTTTCTTTTTCACTTTATCTGGAAAAATCGCACACGCTATCAAAAAACGTGCGGTGAAAAATATGAACATGGTGGGCTTAGTTTGTTTTTTTATTCCACTACCCTAAATAACATTTTTAACATTAATTTGGCTGAGCATTTTCTAAAAACGTCGGACTTTTATTCCCCATTCTTTCTTTCTTTGAAGTTGTAATAATAATGGACAAACTCCCTGGAAACTACGTAGCATGATCTCAGTTTCTCGAGCAATTCAGACTCGACTTAACTTGTGAAAAACACCTTTGACAAGTCCTGTATTGGTCCTTTTCGTTGTTTGATCTGTAGTAGCTTTACAAGAAGGGCGAATTTGGAAGTTTCTCTATTGAAATGGCATGAAAACACGATCATAATCCTGATTCTGATTATGAATTGTGCATGTGGCCTCCAGAGAGCATAGATACTTCACGTTAGCGGACAGAAAGAATGGACCTATATATACTTTTTATATATATATATATATATATGAGGTA